>JANHFT010002030.1:113515-132665 GCA_032467955.1 Pseudoxenodon macrops
ATTCTGTGGGAAGTATGGGAAGAAAAGGTGTAGAATTAAATTCAAGAGGATATAAGTAGGCTCTAGCTTTATGTTAGGTCACATGCCCTCAGATATGGCTCTGTGTGCCACCTGTGCCATAGGTTCACCATCACAGCCACAGACTATCCCACACAGAACAACAACAACAACCCAACTACATGATGATACATGCAATACATTCCTTTTATTTATTTTTTCTTTACAATAGATAATCAAGTAAAACAGGTAGAGACCAAGGGCAATACTTGTGGGTACCCTGATGGGAACGCAGAGCTTAAAGGGGCATGCTCAGCAGTAGAACTAACTCATGAGCCTGCTCATTCTGGTTAAAAACTCTGGTTAAAAAGTGAATGCTATGGCAATGTTTCACTGATTAGATAGGACTCTGGTGATGCTGTATCATTGTCTGAAAAAGGGGCACATAATTAATAGAAATACAAAAGCGAGATGGATTTGCAAAAAAAAACCCCAACGTTCATGTGCAAAGATGCAAATTTAGAAAGATTCGATTTAGTTTGAACAAAATATGTGTTATCAGTGCGAGGGAGATTGTGCTGAGGTTCCTTTTTGTGTGCCTGTTCTTTCAGCAGTTCATGGTTGATGAATAACTTCAGCGCCTGCTCCGTTCTTCCTTAGCGTGGCTCTTTATCTTTACAAAGTTTAGTCTGGACAGCTGTTCAAATAGGAGGTGCTGTTAAAGACAGTATTGTAAAAGACAGTGCGTGGCTTAGCTTACCTCCTTCATAGGGGAATGATCCAACTCACATGGAACATTTATTCTCCTAAACATCTACACAGTGTGTAAATTCAGGTCAGCCCTGATCAAAGCCTCTATCACCTCTGCAACTGTCTTGGCCACTCTATCCACCCAACCCCACAAGTCTGGAAAAAGAAAATATAGGATATTGGTTTGGATTGAGAACAGAGCGGTGGTTCCTAATACCGGCATGTCTGTTTCCAGCCTCTACCCGGAGTCTTTTTCTCCTAGTGGTTGGAAGGTTGAACAACTCATCTCTTGTACTCAAGCTGTCCAGTGAGGTTGCCAGAAGGAAAATTCACAGGTATCCAATTTTCCAATTTCATCATGTAAATGATTAGTTCAGTTAATCATTATAGATGAGCAAATGCAAGAATTACATGCACAATTTACAGGACTCGTTTTGAAAAATACTTGCTGCCCTGAACCATGAATAAAGCAAGCCAAGTTTAATTTAGCTGCAACAAGGGGTGTACTATACGGGCCCGGCTGTATTTATTTTTAGAGAACCAAGAGCTACATTTACTTTCTTAATCTATATGCAGTATATAGGACCTCCTGTGTTTGAGTTGGGATATGAAGCCATGAATGAACTTTAAGATGAGACTTGCTACATCCATGCTCCTTACCATGAGTAATTTTAAATGCAAATATTCCATTAGGAAAAAATGGGTAAAATCATAATCTTGAACTTGGTTTCCAGAAAGAACTATGAACTGCATATCTAAAATATTTAACACATTTGGAAAATACAGGTAACCCTCGATTTACAACAGTTTTCTTAGTGATTGTTCAAAGTTACAACGGCACTAAAGAAAGTGACTTATGATCATTTTTCACACTTATGACCATTGCAGCATGTCCATGGTCACCTGATTTACATTTAGATGCTTGAAATTGACTCATGTTCATGACGGTTGCAGTGTCCCCAGGTTGTGTGATCACCTTTTGCAACCTTCTGACAAGCAAAGTCAGTGGAGAAGCCAGATTCACTTAACAACCATGTTACTAATTTAACAACTGCAGTGATTCACTTAACAAACATGGCAAGAAAAGTTGTAAAATGTGACAAACTCACTCAACGAATTTCTCACTTAGCAACATAAATTTTGGGCTCAATTGTGATCGTATGTTGAGTGCTACCTGTATTTTTCCTTTTAAAATATTTAGAATGGATAGATTTTTGGTGTGGTTTTCATAGAATTATTCAGAAAATCAAAATAATATATAGCTCCCCCCCAATGTACAAATTATGAAAAAAAATACTTCAAAATACTCTTAGTCTATTCTAAAGTTTAATCTTTATGAGTTTTCTCATTATTGTCTATACTTTTCATGCAACTATTAGAATTTCTGTTACATCTGCAATGTTTACATGTTCATAGAATTGAACTGTGGGAAATGAAATCATTTAGTGTACCAAATCTATAGAAATTTAAAAAAATATATAGATGTCCGGGTTTATTAATACCAACACAAAATTATTTTGGAGAAATTAATTTGAAGTGTTGAAATTTAATTCGTTTATGGATCACTGCCTTTCATTTCCAATATGTGTTGTCATATGTATATAGATTGCCTGCCTTGCTGTGCTACAGTCAGAATCAAAATTTTACTGGCAAAGTTAATCCCAATGAGATAATCATTATGCATTTTTATTTACTCTTTCTTTCTATTCTAGGGATGCGGACCTATTCCTATTAGATTCAAAACGAGCTCGAGCTCCTCATATTGGCTGGCTTGTGTTTGATATCACTGTGACCAGCAACCACTGGGTGATTGACCCACAGAATAATTTAGGGTTGCAGCTCTGTGCAGAGATGGCAGATGGTAAGTTGTATCTTTGTGTCACATTTCACATGAATCTGTTTAAAATTATTGTGCTCTTTACATGCACACAAACTGCACAGAACTCATAAACGTTTTGGATCCTCTGGGTTGGATGGGAACATTTTGATTAGTGATAGGCATTAAATCTGTGGGTGCTATGAAAATACTTTTACATGTAGGTACGTACCTGATATACTAAGATATAGGAAAAAGAAGTTGATGGTATAGCAACTGTCACATTTACTGCTGGTCTCTGTAGTCAAGTTAGCTGAAGTGGTCTCAGATGTAGAAAATTCCAGAATGGTTCCTTTTGGAGAATTTAACATGCACATGGGACCCTTTCCCATGCTAGGTTTAGGAGTTCCCAGCATCCATGATTGCCAAGATGCTGCCTTATCATTGGCTTGACACATGTCAGCTTAGATCAGAGTTGTCCAACTTCACAACTTTAGGACCAATGGACTTCAACTCCGACAATTCCCCAGCCACACATTGTTGGGAATTCTGGGAGTTGAAGTCTACAAGTTTTAAAGTTGTCAAATATGGACACCCCTGTCTTAGATAGTGCTAAGGGCAGAAGGAAGAGAATCCAGATTTATGGGGAGAGTCATTTATTTCATTATCATGGGCATACTACTTGTATTGGGTTTCTGATGGAAAGAAGGTGTTAAATTTCCCTGGTTTTTAGCACCAGGGAAATACTTGGATTTACTCAAGCATTCAGTATGGTCTGGCCATTGGTCCTCCCAAAATTGTCTAGTATTGTATTACAGCTATTGCTCTTTAATCTTTTAAGCGATCATTTATTTTTATTTTATGTGAGTGTTTTATCCTCTGTGATTTATGGAACAAAGCAGATTCTGAGATCTGTAGGATAATAATTAGGTGCAGAATTAAATAGTGCTGATTTTCACAAGCATGTGCTCAGACTCCATACAATGTAATCTGCGCCTTTGTTTGTCATACTAGTATAATTCTGATTAACTTGCAAACAAAACCCAGGAACTGTTTCTCCTAGCTTTAGTGCTTCCAACACCCTATATCTTGTTTTACGTACTTGATTATGAGGCTGGACTGAAACCTGTTGTTGAATTAAAATATGTTCCTTTTGGATTTTAATTGGGTCTGTGATTTTTAATTTTAAAAGAAATAAAAGGGATAGAAAGATTGTTTGAAATTGCAGTATGTTGGAAAAGATGTAGAAAATAAAACTAGAGTATGAAAAACATACCTGCTCATCACAGTTTTGCATTTCCTTCTTGATGAAAACAAAAAAAACGAGGCAACATGATGTTGAAATCCATTATTTTTCCTTTGAAAATGGAATTTAGTATCATAGGCATCATTTCTGCATGAAATATGTGCTAAAAACACATTTTATATTGAATTTTAGGTTTAAAGAGCAACATAACACATATGGAATATGTCAACATATGACGTATTGTTTCCCTAGGGCTGTGCTAAATTAAGAAAGGATCATGCCTTTTCTAATTCTCTTTTCTAAATGGCTGCGTATATCTTTGTAGTGGCCCACTGAGTTCTATTATAGTGTACATTTTAGGCTGAAGGCAGTTGTGATTTTACAGGAGAAACCATCACTTCCAACTGATACAGACGGTGAGAGGTCAGCTGATGAATGGAAGTGTTAAAATATAAGTAGATGTAGACATCATCTGAAAAAGCCTTTTTTCCATGTGCAGCTTTTGATATTGTCACATTGTTTTAGCATCCATGTTGCAATGTATGATTTAAATAGAAAGAAATCTGATACTACATCTAATTATAGATATTAGCGTGTCAGATCAGATTTGTCTCTGAATTTCAAAGCACGTATTCTATGGCATGAGCATTTAAGATTGTCTTGAATGGTCATTTCTCACAAGTGACTTATGGTATCTTCTACATTCTTCCAATTTCTATCTGTCAAAGTAACATTCATGAGGACAGGCTTTATATCACTTCAGTGATGGCTAAGTGATGAGAATAGTATAGGTCTAGGGGGAAAATAGCTAAAATTATACCAGTTTCCCTGGGGAATGCTCTTACTATGAGATTTTAGTTTTCCCTTTGGCCTCTCACCCAGTAGTGATTTACGTACAAGGCACCACCTTAAGACATTTGTGGATTGTTATGTCTGACAGCTGTGTTTTGTTGTTTGTTTTATTTGGCTTATAGCTTTCTATTTCTGCATGCTCTATTGTCTCTATTAATAATTAATCTTATGTTGTTGTTGTTTTTTAAAAACTACCAGTGTGCATATTCTTCCATTATGAGTCCATTTACTATATCTGACCAAATTAGCATTCTATCTTTCTCATTTATTATACATAGCAAATTACTTTCCAGATCTGATAAATATATTTCTGACTCTTTATAGGTAGTCCTCATTTAGCAACCACTCATTCAGATTGAACTTCCAAACACGCTGAAAAAGTGGTACTTACGAACAATCCTCAAAATTCCGGCCAATGCAGCACCCATGTGATCACAATCTGGAAATCTATCATGTGATTTGCCCAGATTTCCAGTCGTCATACTGTTCTGTGGTCATGTGATTACGATTTTGCAGCCTTCTCTTTGCCAGCTTCCCAGAAACAAAGTCAATAGGGAAGTCAGCTGGTAGTTGGAAATTGTAATTACGTGAGGTCCTTGCTTAACAACCCATGGTGATTCACTTAACAACAATAACTGGAACTGCTGGAATTACCATTGCTAAGCAGCATAGCATCTATTTCACTACTTCATAGCAATTAAGTCCTAAGTACTTTTTTTTAAGCATGGACTACCTATATATGAAGTCATGTTTAAACATTCAAAGACATAGCCCAAGACATTCTGATTTTCTTAATATACAGGACAGAATGCAAATGCTGTAGACCATATAAGAAATAATTATGGGGATATCAGACCTAACTTGATATCATACACCAGAAAGTTTAGTGTGCTTGGTAAAAGACCACACTGACATAAAACACTTTTAATACAGAAAGCAGCAACATTTCAACTTTGAAAAGAAGTATATCTGTCTCAGAGTTGTACCTCTTTTTGTTTCTGTAATAAAATAATTATGAAGGGTTCATATTTATTCCCTGTGCAGTCATATCTTTATGATTATTACAATGAAATCCAAATTGGAATCAAAAGAAACCTTATAACACTTCATTCACAGTGGAAGTATATTATATTGAAAAGTTGGTTCTAGTATTTCAAGCATACATTTTGTGACATGATTGCAACATTTTTTTACGTTTTGAACAATATATCTTGCTGTACTGAAAGAATGTGTACAGTAAAACATTCTGAAATGTTCATAAATCTTTCAGAAGGATTACATTACATAGCTTTTGAAATATCATTGTCAACATGTACAGATAAAACCACAAAACAGCTCTGTCATATTAATATACTGGAATTCTGGCTTCAGAGAGGAAAAAATACCTTTTTAAAAAAAAAATCCAGTTTTGGCAGTAGTTATGATTAGCTTTTTCTTTTTTCTTTTAATCCAAAGTGAATTAATTCTCAGCATGGGTTCATGTGTGAGACAAGCATAGAAATGGGGTATGATTTCACAAAGTCCTCATTTCATATGGATATTTGGGATATGAAAAGGTATACATGTACAATGCCCAATCCAACAATCTGTCCCTCCACTCATTTTAGGTGGACAAGTTGCCCTTTATATTTCACTCTATTCACTTAGGCACGTGCATGTCTGTGTATGTGGAAATAAATCCCAACAACTGTAGACGAAAGTAAATTCAGAATTATATAACTCGGAGTTTACTACCTTTACAGTAAAAGTACTACAGTATTTAAACCAGAATCATTCCATTGATCTCAAAGTCCTCCAAAATCTTCCCATTCCTCCTTTCCACTCATCTACAGAACATGTTTCTGGCTTTTACTATCTGGAGAGCTTTTCAGTCATGGGAAACCATAGATTGTATTAGTAGCTCCTGTTCTTCTGGACTCCATTTCAAATGTGCAAGAAGTAACCATTTGGGGGGTAGGGTGCATATGTTTTATTTACAGTTTTCCTTTAACAACCAGCATATTTTGTGGACAGTGGGTCAATACATTTTTTACACAGTGCTAACAATAATAATACAATTACATATACATACTTTTTATCTTCTAACCTTAACATGCTCATTATAATTATAGTATATTCTTTTATATATCAATATGTATAATATTTCCCCCAATTTGTACTTATTTCCCCCCTCACACACAAACAGTACTGCTCTCTCTTTATAATTCTTTATCACTTTCTCCAAAAATATATTTCAACATCCTTTATATTTCTTCATACAATGTATTTGTTGACCCCTGTTAAGTCCTTAATATTTTAATCTATATATATAAAAGTGAAATACCACTCATGTATCATTACAAAATCTCCAAAACCGTAAAGCTTACAAACTTGAAATTTGCCACATATGTTCCTCTTGGCTTCTAGGTGCTCACTAAGAAAGGATATTTTGAAATGACCATCAGAGCATTACTATTTCCTATATTATTATTAACATGCTCTGATGTTAAGGAGTTCTACTCCCCGTCACCTCCTGAAAATAAATCTGCTCCAAATGCAATGCACAAGCAGAGGAGAGGAGTTTCAGTTTTACTTTCACAGCAGCAAGCAGGGGATAGGATAGCGGAGGCTTCTGTGGGGCAAGCCTGAGGGAATATTTTGGGAATTCTTTTTCCCCCTGTGCTAATATAAGCTCTTAAGGAATTATCTATTCGATTCTTAGATTTTATTGTTATTGTCTTCTCATTGCTTTTCTTGTAGCTTATTTTGATTTGTCTCCTCCACCACTCCTTCTGACTGCTCATCTATCTTCTGACTATTTTGTTCATCTTCTTCCACCAGTTGTTGAGGGTCTTCTATACTCATGTCTTAATCTTTGGACAATCCCATCATCTCCTTATGATTCTTTGTCACACTTTCATAAAAACTTTTAGCTATCATTAACATTTCTTCATAGAACTTTATTGTCTCCTGCTGTGTCATTTTGTACCAAATTAATATCCTTAATTTGTCCTTAAAAGTTATAAATATATACTTTACAGTCTTTATAGTTTCCAACTTACAACTTCCCAATTCTCCAAATTTTAGTCTTATTTTTCTTTTCTTCTTTTTCCTCTTTTTTCCTCTTTTCTTCTTCTTTTGCCTTGTAGGATGATCTATCAAATGATGCTAGTGAATCAAATCCAGCTTAGCCAACCAGGTTTCCTCAAATCTTTCAAATCCACCTTTCAATGAACAGTTCAATAATGTTTTGGTATTTATAGTTCAGTTGCTTTAAGAATCTTCAAACAGCTCAATAGATATTTCCAAGCCTCCAAATCGCCTACTAAGATAAAGTCAAGGTCAAATAGCCTTCCAGGTGTTGTTTACTTTCTCGCCTTTCATCACTTTTAGTCAAATTTCTAACATTGCAGTAATCTTCTTCCTCCAATAGATGCCTACCCTGCTCCCAATAACAGCATTCAACAGAGTGTAAAAGTCAAAACAGCTGACTGTCGGCCATTCAGGGGGGTTGAAAATAGAGTTTAGAAAATGTAATTTCTCCCAATAATCACTTTTCACAATGTTGTTCGACTTTTTTTAGGCTTCCTGTGCTTTAAAATATCCTTTAAATATTTATTTTGCAACTGAATCTTTAGTCTTTCCCTTTAATTTTTAGTCTTTAATCCTTCTCCATATATCCAATTGCCGCTTTCTTACTATTTGGAGATTGTTTTTTAAATTTTATCTTGGGTTAAATCTCTGGGCTAAAATTTGCAAGTTATCTCACCCAGTTTCATTGCTCTGTCCACAATTGCTCCAGCACAAGATCTTAGCATCCTGGTTGTCCCAGATTGTGACAGACCAATATGGCCACTGTCCCTGGTGCCATTCAGGAGAGCTTTCTTCATATGAACAAGGAAATTGCTGTTTCCTCGTGATCGACGAAGTGCCTCTCCTTTCTTCACCACCCCTCCAGGGCGGCTTGACCCCATAGGGTCTGTTGGTAAGCAGTTGTCAGCTGCATTTCTCGGAGCCCGGTGGAGCTCCACTATTTTCCAGTCATTCCCGCCGTAACGTCAACCAGAAGTCCCAAGAAGTAACCATTTTTGTTGTGCTAATTCTTTGTAATGGAGAATCCCAACCATATATACAGGTGGTTGCAGTGTTCCTTTCCTAAATCAGAGACCTATTGGTGAAGAGTGCTTTAATTTGGGTTCTTGTACTAAATAGGAGTTCGGATTCTCAGCCATAAGTAGTCTCTTCCAACTGAGGAATACATTTTTAAAAGTGGACTAATAAATCACAATAACGTACGTATTGACCAGACTATGCAAAGTGAGATTGGAATCCCTACAATAGTTATGTCCAAGGACTTGCTCTTGATTAGAAGGAAATTTAACTTTCTGAATAGCAGTCTCCTAATCACAAATGCTTCTGAAAGGAACCTGGGGTTCAAAGATATTTGCTATGCAAGAGTCTATCTTTTGGAACACAAGAAGAACTCTCTCTTGGACACATGGTACTAGTTGCCTAGCTCTTTGGAAAGTGCCCTTAATCAATAAGTAAAGGCTTCAATTATGAAACAGCTAACTTTGGAGGAGTTTCGAGATCTTTAGAATAATTCTGAATTAAATTCTTCAGTAGCTTTGCTGTAAGGTTTACAATTCTACATTGTGTGATTCAGAATGTACTCTCAACTACAGCAGGGGTGGGCCCTTTTATGACCTGTGGACTTCAACTCCCAGAATTCCTGGGCCAACCATGCTTAGGTGAAGTCCATAAAGGGGCCATAGTTGCTCCTCCAATCTATAGTTATATTCTGGTTTCTCTTTAGATCGTATAAATCTTTCACCTTTAGATCGTATCTACAGTTGTTGGGATTACTACCCACATTCATAGAAACACACACTCAAAATTAAAATACAAGCCTTGGATATAATTGTAAAGCAAGGAATTTAAAAAAATATCTCTGTCTACCTTAGCTTTTCAAAAGACCAAGTAAGCACAAGATAGAGAGCCACATAAATTGCTTCATGTTTAATGGCTGTTTAAGAGTACCTCTACGTATCTCAAGGATTTATATAAACGATTACTTGTAGGATCTTCGTTGTTATCTTATTGCTAACCCAGTATTATTTTAAAGGGAGTTTACATTACACTAAAGGCTTTTTATTCCTTGTTTTTGCTTATCGCACAATATATACTTTAATACATTTAGAGTATTTAACATTGCTCATATATTTACTCTATTTTCTAAGAACCCTTTCTGGAAAGTGTTCATTTTTTTATAGCAGTGTTAGGCAACCGCTCATTTGTGGATTCCTAGAACTCAAAATTGTTTTACTGATAAGAATGCCACTGAGTAATCACAGTGTATTTTTCTACTGGTTTTCTTTATGGAAAAGTGTGTTGATCAGAGTACTAATTAATGACTTTTTAAAACTGAACCTGCACCAAAAGAAAAAAAAATGGAGGGAAGGAACAACAAATGAATGTAATTATTCAGTGTCCAAGCATCCAGCGCACAGTCCCTCACACCAACCTTTATCTTCCATCCTTTGCAGAATTTCCCTTGTTCCCTCAAATTAACAATTGTCTGAATATGTGCTTGGTTATTCTGCTCCTAAGTTTAATTTTCATTTAAAAAAAAACCTTTTCCAGTTATCTGTCATTAGATACATCTTAACCCAATTTAAAGTGCTACATCTGAATAAACACACTGTAAAAGTGTTTATATACTGAAGTGGGTCAATTCAAGGTATGGTATTTGGCTGAGACTTCTAATCTCTCCCTGTCTCCCTGTGAAAGGACTGCCAGGAAAGAGCTGAATTAATGCATTTGTTACAGTGGAAGTAGAATGGAAACTGCTTTAACCGCAAATCAAACTGCCTCTTTCATTGATGCCCATGATAGACATTTCTCTCAAAAATACAAGCCCTGGCAAAAAGCCACCATAAGCCTGCCTTTGAAAAGGGAAGCATAGGGCTAAATTGAGTAAGGCTTGCTCCTAGGACTATTAGTAAGTTCTTTCTGTAGTGAGAACAGAATAACAAAACAACAGAATAACAGAACAAACTAACAGAATAATAGAGTTGGACCTTGGAGGTCTTCTAGTCCAACCTAGAAGATAGGAACCCTATACCGTTTCAGACAAATGGTTGTCTGATCTCTTCTTAAAAACCTCCAGTGTTGGAGTACTCACAATTTCTGGAGCTAAGTTGTTCCACTGATTAATTCTTCTCACTGTCGGGAAATTTCTCCTTAGTTCTAGGTTGGTTCTCTCCTTGATTATGTTCCATCCATTGCCTCTTATCCTGCCTTCATGTGCTTTGGAGAATAGCTTGACTACCTCTTCTTTGTGGCAGTTCCTTAGATATTGGAACACTGCTATCATGTCACCCCTAGTTCTTCTTTTCATTAAACTAGACATACCCAATTAAGAACAAGCTTGAGAGCATGACATAATTGAAAAGATATAGGCTTTTTCATCCAAAGTTGTTTTTTTGTTGATCCAACAATAGTTTAAAAGAATTCTACTGAGAGTTGTTGCTTTTAGAAGAACTTAATTCAGCATTTCTTTACTAACACACTACTATTTAAAGGCTGGGCCATGATAATTCTTCTCCCTGTACAGCTGCCTAGCTTCATATGGCACTGTCTCACTTTCTGAAGGTTCTGCATAATATTGGGAGACACACAATTCTTCAAGATGCCAAAATAAATTTTGTTAAGAGCCTGGGGGTTGTTTGTTCAACATTCAGATGGATACAACTTCAACGGTCTACATTTGGACTTTCCCTTTTCAACTTTCTTTTTCCACACTTCCACCCCTGCCCCATACACATGCCCAGGAGGGGAGTCTCTAACCCGACAAAGTGACTATTCAGTCTCAACTAAACAAATATAATAAAAAAATACGCAGATCCCCCGGGATTAAAATCAGAGTCAATCATGTCATATTTTACCCTCGATTATATATTATTCCTTGAAAGACTGAAGCCTCAGCTGTACCTGAACTTCAGAGTCCTGACAAAAAAAAAAAAGAGTAATGCCCGGGAATTATTTATGTCTTGAAATGTAAATATATACACGCTACCTCCATTTCTTATTTCTCTTGGGGGCGTTTTGGGCATACAGGATTCTCAATTTATTTTCCTCAGTTTGTAAAAACAGGACGATCTGAGCTTTTTGCTCAGCTAACGTCTTTGTTACCATAATGTGGAACTATAGCAGAGACATTACATACTTCTGGTACTGTAATATCCACAAAATATGCTAGTCTATAGACCCACACCTTATCTAGAATATTACCCGCCCGCTATATGTATTTTGTTTAATGGTAGCTAATTTTATTATCTCTTTATATTTTGTAGGTCGTAGTATCAGTGTGAAAGCAGCTGGTCTTATAGGCAGGCATGGTCCTCAGTCAAAGCAACCATTCATGGTGGCCTTCTTTAAAGCAAGTGAAGTCCTTTTTCGATCTGTCCGAGCTGCCAACCCTAAGAAAAAAAATCAAAATCGCAGCAAGTCCAGCAACTCACAAAATACTTCAAGAATGTCAGGTGTTGCAGGTAAGAGTGACAAAAGTAACCTGTTTTATGGAACACTGTCCTATTTAAGAATAATTTTCTTCACAGAAGCTCTAATTCTAGATGATTAGCTCAGAGTTGGTTTAATTAATAGTTCAGATGCCTAGATAGATAACTGATCTCATCTTTGTGGACCAAGTTACATTTTCCACCCACGTTATTCCAATTCGTCCGGTAGAATTGAACATATGATAAAAATTTAAGTATTGCATTATGTAACAAAAGCTGCCCACATCCTTCTTGATTTCTGCATGTATTGGTTGTAAGTGTTGGCTCTTTAATAGATTGGATGACTGGCATGCCTTTCCCTTGCAGCAGAAAAAAATTCATAAGAAATGTAATTTAATTTCTGGCAGCTGACATGATTAAATACCCCTCCATGAAAACAAGTAATTTTTCCAAAAATAAAGCTAGAGTGTCAGGAGAATTTCTGCCCTAGCTTTCTCTATGGTGTTCTTATTTCTGGGAACTAGGACTTCATTTATCTGAAGGACAGCGTGTCAACATCCAATATACCATTTTACCTGCAATTTGAAATAACATAGCTCCATCCTAAATCACCTTTCTGGTGAGGCTTTCATTGCAGAAGTTATTTTTGAAAGAATGTACCTACCGTAGGTTGCATCTTCACATGATGCCTTAAGGCACACAATTCAAGTAAAATGCATCGACATGTTGTAGCAGCATATCTTACATATATTTCTCAAATGGCTTGAAGACTTTAGGATTTTCTGATTGTTTCTGGAAAAATTCTAGTCATGAGTCAGTAAAAGTTGGATATTTAAAATCCCACTGATTTATGTTGAGGGCATTTTATACAGTAGGCAACAATATTTCAAGGTCATGTGATCCTCTTTCTCATTCTTTGTATTTATGTTCTACATTTCCTCAATTGGTAAACATAGAAGATTGTCTTAATTTTATATTTGTTTGTTTGTTTGTCAAACATGCACAGGGTAACAAGTATAAGTATGAACATAAACATGAACAAAGGAAGTAAATGCCGATAAATGGGGACAGTAAGTCAGGGATGGTAGGCACGCTGGTGCGCTTATGGACGTCCCCTTTAAGGACCTCTTAAGAATGGGGTGAGGTCCACGGTAGACAGTTTGAGATTGAAGCTGTGAGGGTTTGAGGCTGTAACAACGGACTCGGGTAGAGCCTTACAGGCGTTGACCACTCTGTTGCTGAAGTCGTATTTTCTGCAATTGGATTGGGAGTGGTTTACCTTAAGTTTGTATCGATTGTTTGCCCGTGTATTATTGTGATTGAAGCTGAAGAAGTCATTGGCAGGTTGGATGTTATAGCAGACAATTTTGTGAACTATGCTTAGATTGGACCGCAGGCGGTGCAGTTTCAGGTTGTTCAAGCCCAAAATTTCAAGCCTGGAGGCATAGGGAATTCTATTGTGAGTAGGGGAGTGGAATACTTTTCTTGAGAAATACCTCTGTTAATTGTGTTAATGTCTGATATACAGTGTGGATTCCAGGCAGACGAACTGTATTCGAGAATTGGTCTGGCATAGGTTTTGTATGCCCTAGTTAATAATTCAATGTTACTGGAGAAGAAGCTTCACAAAATAAGGTCAACAACTCTTAAAGCTTTTTTGGCAATGCTGTTACAGTGAGCTCTGGCACTTAGATAGTTTGATATTTGCATTATTTATTTATTTATTTGCAATAAACAGCAGTGTGGGATGCTGGAGCTTGGTCCAAAGTCACTCAGAAAGCTGCATGTTTGAGCATGGAAATCTCCAGTCCAATGAACACTACATTACATCAGGTCTCTGCAGAGGACAAACTCTGTGCTTGGTGTTCGTTTTCAAAGAAAAGAACATGCACAAGAATGTCAAATATCACTATCTACAGTTAGGGCACCACATAATTGGTGGCACCATGCCAGTAGGATCAATGTTGACATATTGTCCAGCCCTCTCACATATAAAAAACATACTCATTTCTATTATATGGAGACACAAACATCCTTACCACAGCTTGTATGCCATCAATGTTACTAATGCTGTAATAGAATATGCGCTACTATAAATCCATTAGGAAACATCTGACAAATATGTTCTAATCACACATTCCATCATACAGTACACAATATTCAACCACCGTTGTCATAAGAACATCTTCCAGTTGAATTCTGAATCTTGTACAGATCATAGCCATACCTTCAGGTGAGGGGGGGGAGGGACATATTGCTCACAGGTAGACTGTGCTGCTTAAATACAAAAAAACATACACATCAGATTGAAATAAATCAGTCGAATTTCATTAGAGGATGGAAGCAGACATTATATTAGATATTCTCTTGTGGCTGCTGGCCTATTTCTCTTCTCTCGTAATATCCTACAAAGGATAACAGGTGACAATGCCATGCTTCTTTCCATGTTGCATTGTTGCCAGATTTCATTAAATAACTGCACCTTTCCCCAAATTTCTTCAGTAATAGATGGAGCAAAAATCACATCTGTGTTGAAATGGTATAATTCAATGCAATTTCCTCCCAGTGTGTGTTTATGATGGAAGCCCAACAGTATAATCATGATGAAATCTATGCATATTGTGTTGATATTATATTTACACTCGTCTTTTTTTTTAATTAACCCTCTTTTCTCCTGGTCAATCTCAAATAGGTTTTGCTTGTCTATGGGTATTTTGACAAGTTTCAAATTTGATTTCTTTCTCTTCCCCTCAAAGAGTTCCCACCCTCTCTTTCTGCTCCATAAAGTTTTATGTAAAGGGCTGGAGGGCAGTTGCTAACTCCAGTTCCTAAATTATTTGGATATTACAGATGAAACTTTATTCATCTGTAATATCTCATGGTTTTTGATTCCTAGCAGAATCAGCAAATGCAGCACTGAAGGCCCAGTCAGTGAAATTGGAACTTTCACACCAGAGTCTATAGAGTAAATGTCACCCTAGCCATTTACATGAAATTTAATATAATGCCCCACACATCCCTCATCTGAAATGTAGGAAGGCCAGGAGGAATATGGATTTCAGTTTAGTAATTTGGCATTCAGGATAACCCTGCAGTCTAAATGCATTTCATTTTTTCTTGAGATGGAATACCAGCTCCATATTTAATATGCTGGAATCTATAATTTCCCCCCCAAGCTAGACAACACTCATTTCTTTTCAAATTATATTTAGTCTTTTTGGGACTGTGGAGAAATGCAAAGTGATACTTTGGGCCATTTCAGGAGACTTTTATTGGAGGAGGGGAGGGGGAATGCCTAAAGGACTTATGGGGAGACCGTTTTTTTTTGAAGAGCTTATGAGTGAGCAGTGTATGTAGAACAATATTATTCTATTGCTATGAATATTATTCAGTTTTTCCAAAAAGTGACTGGTAGCTGCAGAGCTGCATGTTTTCTCTCAATCTATCTCTGTAAGGGGAAGTAGGAATAATCTGAACAGTTGAGAAGACAAAAGAAGAAGAGAAAGTCACAAAAAAGTAGCACTCCATGGATACAATGGACAGTGTGCAGAAAGCAATTTTATCTTTAATGTATATCATATCCCTGAACACTCACCTTCCTTGGGAATAATGCAGAGAGACAAAGAAAGAATTCTATTCTGCCTTATTTATCTGAATTCATCTGATTTAAAAGTAAGGTGAAAATCAAGTCAGACCATGAAATTATTGAGAAATGGCCACCCATTAAATGCTGAAAATATGCACCATTTTACACTCTATAGAACATGTTTTTCAATCTTGGCCACTTTAAGATGTGCAGACTTAAATTCCCAGAATTCCCCAGCCAGCAAAGCTCCAAACCGGAGGTGTGTTCCTACTGGTTCTATCTGGTTCTTTAGAATCATTACTAACTCGGTGATGACATCATGGAGCCGGTTCCGGCGGTGTCTCCGTGGGCATCGCCATCTTGGATTTTGCTTCTGCGCATGTGCAGAAGCTAGTTTTTGATTGCTTCATGCACGCACACGCAGCGCGACCCTGAGCGAACCGGCAGCAAAAATATCCACAACCCACCCCTGGTCCACACATCTTAAAGTAGCCAAAATTGAGAATTGTTGCTAGAATGCTTATACCATCTGCACTGGCTATAATTCCTGTGAAAGGACCAGGAAAGGAATGGGTGGGATTGGTATGACGTCGTAGATCATAGCTCCAATCCATCAGTTGTTCAAAAGAAACCAGACAGGACAAAACTCTTATGAATCAATTCCAGCATTGAGCAGAATGGCACAAAGCATGATTTACACAAGAACAGTAATATATCCTGAAGGAAAGAGTGAATGTTTAAAACCTGAACAAATAACATAGACTTAATGAATGCTTACAATAAGCAATTGTGCAATGTGCTTTCTCCCCACCCCCACCTCTGCAGATTATAACACAAGTGAACAGAAGCAAGCCTGCAGAAAACACGAACTCTACGTGAGCTTTCGAGACCTTGGGTGGCAGGTAGAGATGATATTGCATTTTCTGTTCTCCTCCTTTTCCTTCTCTTCATCTACAAATCTACCCTTTGGGATAGGCAAGGTTATGCAAAGAGCAGGAAAAGATAAGAAGGAGGAAATAAAGTAAGAAAAGAAAACTAATTATGTCTGGTTCGTACTTCCTTCCTGTCTTTTTTACCTCACATACTTACACATCTCATTCTCACTACATGTTATGGTTCTCCTGACAAATCTAGCTCTCACTTCGAAAGGGCAAATGATAATCTGGGGATTATCATACAGTTTAGACATTAGTTACCATGTTAAAAGAGGGCCAGAGACTTTCTGCTCTTTGGGTGCTGAGTCTGCAGAGGAAACAGACAAAGGGAAACCGAAGCTACCCTCCTAGGTCATTGCTTTTCCCTTGAACATCGTAGCTTACTCTGTACTCCACAGCAGTTGAGCACTACTTAACGGTAACTTTCATAGGCTCAGGACATTCATCCCATTATTCATTTACTTACATTTCATATTTCTAAACCACCCATCTCCCTCAAAGAGGAGCTCTTGGTGGTATTTTTGTCCTTGTTCAGTCGCTAAGTCGTGTCTGACTCTTTCTGACCCCATGAATCATAGCACACCCTGCCACTGATTCCCGGAGTTTTATCAAATTCATGTTCATTAGCTAAGCATCTCATCCTTCTACCACCCCCTTCTCCTTTGCCTTTAGTCTACAATGCCATATAATTGATAAATAAAGCAACATGCAAAAATTAACATTAAAACTAAATTAGAATTAAATTTGTTAAAATTATAAACTAATGACAATTAAATATCAAAAGGGTAAAAATCCTAAAATGGCCATTTAACATCAGTTATTTCAAGGCGGTGTGTGTGTGTGTTGCACTCTTATAGGTCTAGCCATCCTCGTGGTTGTATGGTCATCTGTGCAACCTATGGAAGGCCACAAAGCCAAGATTTATTATGCTAGTTGGCTTATAGCAATGGGCAAGTCCAGACTGGTTTACATACTCAGGTTTATGGTTTGAATTATCTTTAAGCCAAACAATTGACCTTTAGTAACAAATTACAGTAAAAACGTTTCCTAACATACTGAAATTTAACATATGAGGTCAACTACTGACTCTTAACTATTGCCGAATATGTATGTTAACCAGAGGTGGGTTCTGAATCTTCTTACTGCTGGTTCACTCAGGGTTGCGCCTCAAATGTGCATGCAAAGCGTGTGAGCGAGCGCAAGCGCAACAGTCAAAAGTTAGCTTCTGCACATTCGCAGAAGCAAAATCCAAGATGGCGGTGCCCACCGAGTCACCAACAGAACCAGCTCCGTGATGTCACTGCGGAGTTACTACCTACTCTATAGAACTGGATAGAACTGGTAGGAACCCACCTCTGATGTTAACACTGAAACAGTTCTGACTGGCCTGGGTTGATCTTGAAAAAACAAAACAGATTCAGATCTGGTTGGATGGGGAGCAATCTGAAATTATGAAGGCTTTAAGCTAGGCTGGGATGGATGTTGACTAAATATCCCAGATGAAGGCAATGAGAAGTCACTTTTTTACTATTGCCAAGAAAACCACATGGACAGATGGCCTGAGAGATTTCACATATTTACATATTACATAGGTCTTAGGTCTTGCACAGTAGCTCATCTTGAGGATACAGTCCTGAAAATTATAGCCTGTGTCTGAAAGTATGTGGAATTTCAACTTTCACGAATTTTTCAGGTTTGTTTGTTTTTTTCACCAAAACTGAGGGATGACTGAGATGGAAAATTTACATTAAACATTTCCTTTTTTATTTTATAGGATTGGATTATAGCTCCAGAGGGTTATGCTGCATTTTATTGTGACGGAGAATGTTCATTTCCTCTCAATGCTCATATGAACGCCACAAATCATGCCATAGTACAGACGCTGGTATGTTTTCATCTGTTTTTATAAATAAGAAATATGTAATGTTTAGAAATATTTTATAAATAATAAATGCAAATATTTATCAGTCAATCAGTCAGTCAAACAGATTCAGTGGAGCTTCACTTTCAGGGAATATAGCATCCTAAATATACAGAGAAGAACAATAAACAAACAAACAAACAAACACATACACATACACACACACACACACACATATATATATATATAAATCAGTTTTTATTGCACATTTTTTTGTCTCCTCCCCTACGCCCAACATGCATCTTTTATGTTGTCTGGATCATTCTTGTGTAAACTTTCATATAATCCATTTTACATCATATCTCTGTTTCCAATTTCAGCCATATTAATCTCTTTCCATACTTCTTTATTTTAACTTATTTTCTTCTTAATACATAAACAATATCACTAATCGCCCTTTATTCCTGATCTCTTACAATAACATCAATTAATTATCTTATTTCTCCATTGCTAAATATATTTCTCAAATTCCCATCCCACTTTTTAACATTTCAACTTCATCTCTTGATTTAAATTGTCTTCAAAATTAAACCAAATTGCCATTTCAC
>JANHFT010002030.1:132765-151515 GCA_032467955.1 Pseudoxenodon macrops
ACACAGCTGATATAGAGAAGTAATGAAAAAAGCCTGCAAAGCTGGGTCTGGAAAAAAAGCTTTGGAGGGAGTAGCAATGAAAAAAGCCTTCAAAGATGGCTTCACTCGTTAGCACTTCGTTAGGGCTGGGGGGGAAAGCGGAGTACCCAAATTATCAGCCTCCTTTAGAGGGGGGAAAAGTGTGTCTTATACTCCAAAAAATAAGATATATATAACGCTTCACAGTGCTTTAAAGCCCTCTCTAAGCGGTTTACAGAGTCAGCATCTTGCCCCCAACAATCTGGGTCCTCATTTTACTGACCTCGGAAGGATGGAAGGCTCAACCTTGAGCTGGTCAGGATTGAACTCCTGGCAGTGGAATGCAGTTAGCCTGCAATACTACTACTAACCACTGCACCACCACAGCTCAAGACTACATCTTCTGTGAACACCGGGCCATATCAAGAGGTATTTTTTTATTCTAGTAGATTTTGCACGCCTAGGTTGAACTATGCCACCGTGTCTTTTTCTCTGTTTGCCCCGAGACTGTTCTCAGTCGACCCTCTCCCTTCTTCGCAACTCACAATCCCTCTGTTCCCCCAGAGGATAAAGCCCATAAGTCTTTACCCAAACAGATAACATGTTTCCATTCTTTAGGGGGGGAGAGGTGTCTTTGTGTAGAAATTCCGTCCTAATCCAGGGACTTTATGAAATAAAGCCAAGTAATGGAAAAAAACAAACAAATAAATCAGCAATAGGCAGATTGTTGGATTGCCTGTGGATGTTACAAACCCAAGCTGAAAAGTGGCAATTATGGTGGATGCTTTCTTTGTGATCTGCCTTATCTGTCTCTCCTCCATGTCCCAGTCCTCCTCCTCGTATTTCCGTAGCATCACTAGCGGTATTGTTCGCTCCTTGGGTTTTGTACAGTAATGGCAAGAGTAGGGAAGATTCGGAGCAGCTGTGTTTTGTGTGTATGTGTATAAAATAGCCACGAATAGAGGATGGAACTATGAGGAACATCTGAACCAGAACCAGGCAGTTTTATTTACCAGGCAGCCATCGTTTTGACCTTGCAGTGGGTTAAAGGACAAGGTTCTGAGGGAAAAATCTGTTTATCATGTATGGAATTCAAGCCGTCCCTGACAGTGTACAGTGAACAAGATGGATGATGTGCCAAGTTGGTCCTTCGCATGGGTGCATCAAGGCAAATTTACAGTTCCACTGGTTCACTGCTTCCAATACGGAAATAACATTCGTTGGGCTTTGGATGCAGCTGCAAAGCGAACTGAAGCTAAGCAGACAAAAGAAATTAGATCTGTAGCTTTCTTATTGTCTTGCACATTACATATGGACTTTGGTGGCTTCAGGGGGGGAAGAAAGGGGCGTCTCTTTTGCATCTTCCATAAGCCTATTTAAAGTAGGGGGAGGAATTAAGTTAAGAATAACCTTTACGGGAATGTCAAGACACCTTTTCTAAATATAATTTTCTAATTTCAAAAACAGTGGTGCAAATGTTTTAGTAGCTTTAATTTATTACCAAACTTCTCAGCCCTTTTCACCTACCACAGTCTTAATCCCACTATTTGCAAAAGAACCTTGCCCTCTTAGAAACAAAATAATAAAGTTGGGCCTTGGTATACATGCTAGAAAAAAAATGGTTAAAGAGGAGTAACCATGTCCCCCCCCCCCCCGCTCAATGCCCTTCCTCATAACACTAGCAATTGCAAAACAGGATGTTGATTAGCAAGAGGTCCACTGGAGATGCATGAAGATTCTTCACTCGACATACAGTCTAAATAGTCGACAGTCAGCCATTTGTCTGAAATAACCTCAGGGAGATCCATGGACAGATAGGGACCGATTCAGAAAAGATAAAATGAAGGTGGAAGAAGAGTACTGAAATTCTCTGTAAAAGGGATGTCGTTATCCACAAGCCCTTGTAATCCAAGAATTCTGGTACTGGAAGATGGAGTTAGATCAGCAGTCTGGTCAGTACCAGATGTGAAGGGTCCTGTGAATGAATGTAGGCTCTGCTGTCTGTATGTAATAGCTTGCCCTGCCAGTTTTGGTAGGGCTGTGGTTTCTTTTCTTGATGGCTAGAATATTGTTTTCTACCTGATTGTTTGTCTGGTGTTGCTCCCTGCTTATCTGAGTGTTGGCCGCTGGAAACAATGTGTTGTCTTTTTATAGGAATCCTGGATTTATGACTGGTCGTTTAATGACTGCTTAAAGTTGCAACAGGTTAGAAACAGTTGCTTTATGGTCTGTAAAGCACTTCTGGTCATCCTGAAACATTATCAACCTCCCTCCCCAATCAAGTGATCATGATCTGCATGCTTGATAACTTGTCCACACTTAGGAACGGCTGCCAAGCATCCCATGAACATGTGATCGCCATTTGCCGTCTTCACTGCCAGCTTCCCCAGAAAGTCAGTGGAGAAGCCGAAAGGCACCTGCTGCCACCTGCTGAAGGATTTCCCCGTCCCTCATACACAGGGGACAGAGGAATCCTTAGAGTGGAGATCTTCACGATCTTCATTTTGTTTCTCCAGCGTAGGAGTCCCGCTCCCCTCCAGGTGCAGAAGGGAATTACAATAGTGAGCTGGAGAAAGGAAGCACAAGTCTTTGGGATCCCTGCTTCATTTCTCCAACCCAGCCCTTCCTTTCACGTAGATAGGAGAGAGGAACTCCCGTACTCCCGTTTTTCCAAGATGGCACCAACGATGGCTGCCTCGGTGAAATGCTCTCTAATGGTTTCTTTATTTTTTATTACCTTATGATTCTTGACAAATGTATCTTGTCCTTTTATGTACACTGGGAGCACATGCACCAAAGACAAATTCCTTGTGTGTCCAATCACACTTGGCCAATAAAGAATTCTATTCTATTCTATTCTATTCTATTCTATATTGGGATAGGTTATTGAATGGTACGGATGAACATAAAGGGGCTTTTGTTTTTTTTTACTTCTGCTGCTACCATAAGAGCTTTAATCTCTCCTAAAAATAGGAAGTTAAAGTCTGCAAATTCATTTTTGTTCTTGACTTGTGAGTACATAAATTCAACAAAAGGAATAGTTATCCCATTGCTTCTTAGTACCATCAATACTACTAAATGGTAATTCCATTTTTACTGTTTTACTGATTGTATTTAAGGTGATGTATAAAATGTTTTCTTTTTATCACTTTATATTTAACTGAATAAATAATGTTTTTTTCCTAAGGCTATGTTCATTAGGTGACTTTAATAACACTGGACATAAACAACCACTAGATAAAAGCAAAGAATTAGACTTTAGTATCTTTTTTTATCATCTAGCAGTTGTACATATTTTTATGTAATTCATATGTGATAAACCATCACTTTCTTTTATTTTACATGATGTGTTGAGTCATATTAAAATATATCAAAACTTTTTTTAAATCTATTTTTATTGCAATTTGTTTTGCCGCCGCCCCACCCCCTACATATTTTATGAACAAAGTGTTGTCTGGATCATTCTTGTGTATCTTTTCATATAATCCATTTTGCATCATATCTCTGTTTACAATTTCAGCCATTATATTCTCTTTCCATACTTCTTTATCTTAACTTATTTTATTCTTAATACATAAACAATATCACTACTCACCCTTAATTCCTGATCTCTTACAATAACATCAATTAATTGTTTTATTTCTCCATTGCTAAATATATTTCTCAAATTTCCCATCCCACTTTTAACATTTCAATTTCATCTCTTGATCTAAATGGTCTTCAAAATTCAACCAAATTGCCATTTCTCATTCCATCTGCTGTTCTGTTTTACTATGAGCAATATCCATCATCATATTCAAATCTTGCATAAAAGCCTTTTAACTTCGTTGGCTATCCATAATTAATAATATTAATACAATTCCCTTAAATCTACTAGTATGTACCTTATTTTCCTTCCCCCTGTCCACTAACCTTCCCCTCTTTAACCATTTTCTCTTGGTCTTTCAAAAATCCCACTTCTTGTTGATTTTCTCCTTTTATCCCATTCTCTTAACTTCTTTTTCTTTTTTGTTTATATATGTATTGTATCTTTTCTTCTGAATCCTTTTTCTCACTTTTAAATATATTATTTGAGTAGTTCTCCCCAAGATTTTTCCTTGTCTTTTCCCACTCTTTCCCTTTTTACCCTTTGATTGATTCTTTTTTGGGGGAACGTTCCCCCCGTCTACTCTTTTTGTGCCACTGTAAATCCCAGTGAAATCATCTAACTGCTTTTTACTTTCAATTCTTTTTCTTCAATATTATTTTCTTGCTCCTCATTTATGCTCTCTTTTACCACCTTCTCTCCTATTTCCTGCTCTGTATATTCCAGCAAAATTTCTGACTTTTTATTACCTTTTAGAGTTTCACACACATTTTTTAACATCTTAAATAATTCATCATACATCCAAGGCTCTATATTGCCAATTTAACAGATTTTTAAGATTTTTAAATTATGTCACATTTAATTAGAATTGAAAATCCATATAGTCTCTTTTTATTTTCAAATTCTACTGTCCAATTCAAATATTAGTCAAATCCACTCCAAGTCGAAAGTTTATTATCTTCCATAGCGTAGAAAATCAAAATCAAGCAAAGTAGAAAAACAAACACTCCTTAGAAGTTCTCACAGTTTCCAAATTATCTTTTCCGATAATCAAGGTCAGGTTTCACAGCTGCACTTTCTCTTCTATCTTGCACCAAGTATTCCAGTACTCTTTCCACCAGCAGAGGGCTCTCTCAAAACCACAATACATTCAAACCAGCTGATTATCAAAACTGTCAAAAATACTTCAAATTCACATTAAAAATGCTTTTCCTCGGGCTCTTTTCTTTTATTATTTTTAGTTTCTCCAAATCCAATTGTAAAAGTAAGAATCTTCTTGGGCTTTGATGTTTTAGCCTCCGCTTTGTCCTTCTCCCTCCATGGAATTTCCCAAATGTCAATTAGCCGCTAATTTTAGCTCCGGGACATCTTTTAATGTCCAAATTCAAAGTTTTCTTATACCTGTGAGTTGGCCAATCACTCACCCGGTTCCAGCACTCTGTTCAAACACTGCTCCTGCACAAAAGCTTAGTCCAGTTGCCCCAGCTTCAGAGCGGTCATTTTGAAATGGCCGCCACCTCCGCCACTGGTCTGAAGGGCCCTCTCTGACCTATCGAGGAATTTGCCTGTTCCTCTTGGTCATCCAAGACACTTCTTCACCATCCCTACAGGACAATTCTGGTCTGAAGACCTCACCGACAGTGGTTTGTCTGGCTGCATTTTCACAGAGCTCGTTGGAGCCCACTATTTTCCCAGGTTGCCTCGTTGCAACACTTCCGGTTTCTCAAACATTTTAAATATCTATTTGACCGTATTTTTAAAATGTATTTTCCTTCCTCAGGGGTCTTTAAAGAAAAAGAAGTAATATTTGGAAATATTGCATGCTGTGTTAACATTTCATTTCAAGCACAAACCAAGAACAGTGTTGTATTTCTGAAAGGCCAGCTGTAAGCAGTGATGCTTTGGAAACTTCTATGAATTTTATAATTGTATTTTTATACTTTCAATTTTTTTTGTTTTTCTATAATATTTTATGGCCAAGTTACCCCAGACTCCATTTTCTTTATCTTGCACAGTCTTTGGATGGATTCTCCCTTTAGCTATGAAAAATGCATTGTTTTTCTGAGGGAGAAAAATCAGTTTAAAAATATGAAATATAAATCAATAAAATAAGTAAATTATTTATTTTCCTTTAAATCAACCCATTACATGATAAAACACTATTCATGGAAAGTGAGGGACTGATCCAGTGAGGTTGGTAGCCCCCCCCCACTTTCCAGTCTAGAACTATGAAAGACAGATTTGTTCAAAGCCAGCTTCCATGCCTAAGGGAGGACTACAACCTGGTCTTCCCACTACTAGTCCAGCTCCTTAACTACTACAGCATACAGTCTTTCTCTTTTTCTCCGTACAGACACACACACTATACCCCCAAACCTCTATCTCTGTGGTGTGTGTGTGTGTGAGAGAGAGAGAGGGGTGGGGTGGGGGCAGGGCTGTCTTAACAGCATTATGGGACCCCCACGACAACTACTCACAGGAATAAAAATGTAAATGTTTGTTAAAATTAAACATATATTTACATGTTAGTATTAATTAAAAATGCAGTAAAATGTAATAAATATGTTGCTGTATTTATAGAATGCAAGGTACATTGAAAGGTTAACATACACAGATTAGAATGGGGCCCCCATGCTCGTGGGGCTCATGGGCAAGTGCCCATCAGGCCCATGCATTAAGACAGCCCTGGGAGAGGGGGGGGGAGAGAGAGGGACGGAAGGAGAGAACATATGGCTGGCAGGGGAATTCTGGGAATTGTCGTCCACAAGTTTTGCCAAGGCTGGATACAAGTAGTACTCAAGTAGCCATAGGACAAACTTTGGGGTTTGTTGATATTCTTTCTTTTTTTTATAAATAAAAATTCGACATTCTTATTAAAAGCAGGATATACTTTTCACTGCCAAAGTATTAAAATCAGAAACATTTTAACAATACGACTGACTTTCCCAGCAAAGAAAACCAACAGGGTATATTATTGCTCATTGCAGGAGTCATTTACAACAGATTCTTGAATGAATAAAATCAACATTGTATCTTGTTGTCTTTGACTTTCAGGTCCACTTGATGTTTCCTGATCACGTCCCAAAGCCTTGTTGTGCTCCAACCAAACTGAATGCCATCTCTGTCCTCTATTTTGATGACAGTTCCAACGTTATTTTGAAAAAGTACAGGAATATGGTGGTGCGATCGTGCGGATGCCATTAGGCATCAATTGCAAAACAGACCGTCTCAAAGTGGAAATTATACAGTTATCCTTGCGTGTTTCTTTTTTTGAGGGTAGAGGAATTGGAATGACCATTTCACAATATTTCTCCAAGAAGAGGATCAGTTCATTCTGACAGAACCCCGGAGCTGAAGTTCTTCCTATATGGTCTCCGTCACATCACAAACTGGGCTGCAACCAGGTGCTTGCCACTCCCCCCCACATCCTCTACGGCTTCATTTGTAAGCATCTGGGAAAGAAAATGTGGCTGTCACAAAGAGCAAGGAAACCATTTAAAACATTAAGAGAAACCTCCGCAAAGGGGATTTATTTAGGGAGATAAGAAAATTAAAAGACAAAAAAGAAAGATACAAGAAATTTAGATTCTAGCTGTAAATTGTAGAGTAAGGCCAAGAGTTTCCTTTTTGTTTTTTTAATGGAGAAAATAAGGATATTAGGTAACTTAATCCCACTGATGTCACATCTCTTTTCATGTACAGTATAATGTACATAGTAGCTTTTATTTATTTAAAGGTATATCCTTTCTTTTATATGAATGTCGTTTCAAATGCTTTATTATATAGGTTTATATATAAGTAGTAGAACATTGAAGGCAAATTTTTGGTACCCGTACTGAGATTTATTTCATTTTATAAAATAAAGCTTTTGTATACTCAGTCTCCACTTTCCCTCCCTCACCTCCTTCCTCTCAAGGTAAAAAAATCCAGAACTCCTGTGACTATTTTATATTGTTAAAGGAAATTGAATACATTTGGCTACGTTGTGCCAATGAAAACTTTGGCGGGCTATTTATTTAGAGTAAGCACTGAGAACGTTTTTTTGTTAAATGCTTAGCTAAACACAATTTTCCTTTTAGAAGTTCTGCCCCATTAGGTAAAGTAAGTTGAACTGTGTTTAAATAAACAAATGGTAGCTAAATGCAGTGGGCTGAAAGATTGCGCACAATTGTTGGGGCTATTTTCTCTAGAATAATAGTGTAACCGTAGGAACCATAATCTCCTTCCCTTTGCTTGTGGGTTGCAGCGCTTCCTGGAGGCATGAAACTTTGGGCATTGTGCCAGTTGCCTGTGCCCAAAATTTAGTTCTGACTTGGTGCGATTTGAGACGGGAGGGGGGAGAAATAGAGTACAACCTTCTTACCTCAGGTAGATGTGATTGGACCATAATCTCTAACAGGGTTGCAAAATGTGTGGTTCTTAGACTGAAACCAGCATATGAAGCAGCCTCCTCTCAAAGCAAGAGACCATGAGACGGAAATGCATTCAATTTCCACTGGGCATTATGGAATTTAAGCAAACGTTCCATTAACCTATTCTATGAACATTACTACTCTATCCATATCTTCTCAGAAGTAAATCCCATAGAGTTCCATGGGATCTGCTGCTGGATAGAGTTGAGCTTGGTTGAAAACAGAGGGCACAGTTACTTGGACTTGCACTGTATTTCTCTCCTTTAAGCAATATTTAATAAGACTGTTATGGTATAAGGGAAGTATACCCTTATATAGAATAATGGACTCAGCTGTTTATCACATTTAATAAGATTCTGATGGTATGGAATAGGGGAAACACAGAATAATGTGCTCAGGTGTTATGAACACTTTGGAGAAATGAATTTAACATGGTTAAAACCTTGATATAGATATTTAATTTTGTTACATTAAATCTGTTGAAATACTATACTCTTGTGCTTCAGAGAGACATAAGGCATGCATTGCCTTTGACTCTGTTTAATTTGTCCATGAAGTTGCCAAAAGCACAGCTTGATGTGAGGACACCTTTATCCTAATTTGTCACAGCTTTAATTAAACTGTAGTACACATATTCCTGCGGTACACGTAGCCACTCAATGTCACCTTGTACCTCAAGTTGAGTGGCTTATAAATTTGATAAATAAATAAATAAATCCCTATAGTTATCTCCTCCAAATTGCTGTTTTGTCAGCTCTCCCAAGTAAATTAGATAGGAAACAAGACTAGATTCTATTCTAATTAATCCAACCAATTCCACTCTATTGTAAGTCTACTTTAACAGAATCTTGCAAGTCTGACGGTATAAACTTCCCACTGCCCCTCTTAACTGCTTGATCCATTAGAGCTGGTCCTTCCTAAGTTTCTTTCTCTGATCATTAAGCCACTAGAGGCTCCTGCCTCTCTTAACTAATTGTTTCCTAGGCAGCATTTCTTCCCCTCTTAATGTCATTTACACATTCCATTCCATGCTTTAAGAAATGTTTAAAATTAATTTGGGAATTGTTTAGAAAGAAAATGAATTTGTTTAGGACTTAAATAGAAGATTATGGTATTTGGAGCTGAATTTATGTTAAATACAGGTTGAAGTGTATTTTGGGGTACATTAAATAATATATTTTGGAATAAAGGTGTACCATTTTAAGTACATGAAATGGAAGATTATATTATGTTCTGTTGAAATATAAGTCTATATTTTATAACCTAATAAACCTGAAACACTAGCTGGTTTGCTGTGCCTTTTCTCTGGGATTACATTATCTTGATTTACAAGTATTGTGTTCACTTGAAATAGCCCTTTATTAAAAATACAGAGTTGTAGCCTAAGATTTGCTTTCTGTCGTAAGCGGAGCATTGCATTGAAGAAAGATTGCTCAGAAAGAACACAGATATATTATATACCTACATGCACTGAGGTTTAGCTTAAGACACACGCACACACACACACACACACACACCCAAAATGGACAATTCTAACCAATTATAACAAGGGTTAAACAAGAAAAGAGGAAGAGAGAACGATCCTCTGGTGTACTGCTACCATTGTTCTATTGCAAAGGAGAGAACATTGGCATAGATATTTTTACATGCTCCACTATTGGGAGTGGAGTTGCATGCTGCATGTGTCCAAGCATGCTTCTTACAGTAATTGATAAAACATGCGTCATGGGACTTTCCATTTTGACGAAAAAAATTAATCATGTAAAAAATAACTCAAACCATGTTGCAAGTCAATGCCTAAGATCAGTGCACCGGGTCCAGTTTTAATCAGTTTAAACTTTCCAACTCCTCATTAACCACTGGAGCTACTTAATATATTCCCCAAAGAGATAACTAAACATGTAGCGAATTAAGGGGAAGCATGTAGCACTATTTCGAAGCTAATTGTTTTTAAGGGGTAACTCCCAATTGACTTGAGTCGGTTTAGACTGCCAGTTTATTTGGGGGAAGAGAGACCATTACAAAAGTATTGGATACAATGGAAGGGAAGGAGAGAGGAGAGGAGAGTCTCTTTGGTTATACAGTTTTGGTCCCACCCATAATTGGACTTGGAAAGATGGGATGTTTTTCCAGGATCTTAAGTAGAGGAAACATCCTGTTCAGAATTTCCTGTCCCCCAAATCCTGGACTTCTTTTAGAATTCTCCTCAGCTCTTAGACTACATTTCAATAAAAAGATTTCCTATTTTTTTAATTTTTGGGTTTCTTGGATAAAATAGGCAAGCGCTAGTCAGTAAAATAATCTTGAAGTATTTTTCATAGATGAAAGATAACACCTGAATGGACCGTTTCACCGATAAAATTCTACCCTATGAAGTAGAATTAAATGTCGGGAAACTTTTAACTTTTTCATTTTCTTGTTTTATCTCCCTCTGCTTCTGCAAAGTCATTATTTCTTGAAATTCACAGACTATATCATGCATTTAGAGAGCAACATATGGAAGCTGATAAACTCACAACAAGGGTGATATAAATAATAGTGGAAGCCTCTCTAGAGTTTAGCAATGGAGACATGAACATCTGTCTCCAGCTGTGCAGCTATTTCTGAATTACATAGATCAAGCCAGGTTGGACAGAAATGGTAATTATTTTTGTTACTGACTGGAAGATCAAAGGTTAGTCTCAAAAAGTAAGGACAAGGGGACTGGTATCTAATGAAAAGATTTATACAGTATGTAATTTAATGTACGGTTTTCACATGAACCTCATGCTAATGTATATAAATGACAGTGAAAACAAACACTTTGATACAAGATTAATTATCACTGATGAAAAGTACATTTTGACTCTCTCAATAATCCTCAGCAGCTGTAATATTCCAATATTACCCTTGCAAATCTAGACCTTTCTGGCTGTATCATTGAACAAATTATTTCATTCCAAAAGTAAAATTAATAAATCTGTTTTGCTGAAATTGGCAGTTGGGGCACACACCATTTTTGTATAATGATCTCCTGAACTTTTTAATGCAAGAACTGATATTCTTTAGGGATAATTAATCCCTTTTTCTAATAAACCTCAGCATCAGTAGAAGAGAGTTAGAGTTCAGTTGTTTCCCGAACCAAGTGGGATTCGATCAGATGCTTCCTTTGCATTGCCAGACACTTGTTTTATAAAAAAAAATAGCATTAAGGGTCTTTAATATGAGATTAAAGCACATTGGGGGAACAACACAAAATAATATCATCATAAAAGAGGAATCATAATACTAATGATTTAGGTGCCGAAATACAAAACAAAATATTGAGGCTCTCTCCTGCTCCCAAAAATTAATGAAAGTAAGCTTTATTTTATTTTATTTATTTATTTACTTTCATCAAGCATATATTAGAAAACAGATACAAGTATAGACAAGATTATGTATACATGAGAGGGATTTGGATAAAAGGGAACAATAGGACAGGGCTGGTAGGCAGGCTTATGCGCTTATAACTTGCAGTAGTCTCATTTTAATGTCTAGTCAATGACATCGCAGGCAAGGCTGACAATGTGTCCAGTGCTTTCCACAGATATAAAGAAAGAAGGACTTTCCTTGGGAATTCTGATTTTTATGTTCTCTGCTTTGCTGTTTATTAGTGCTGGTAAGGTATTTTTCCTTCATATGTGAAGAAGTCTACTAATGAGTATTGCCTACATAAATTAATGGATTGGCAGGTTAATGGAGAATCCAGGGGAAAAGAAGAAAGCAACCCAGTGCTGAATAAATCTTGCTTCACAATCCAAGCATCCTCATCTTATTCCATAGGTGGCCAAGCAGCTCGGATAGAACTGCCACTCACTTTGTTTCATTTTGTGACAATTCTCATCGATGCACCAACCTGCTGCTCTGTTATAGTATAGTATAGCCTTTATTGTCATTGTACAACATGTATGCAACAAAACTGGTTTTGAGCACCCTTTCCAAACCAAAGAGGGGGGGAAAAAACCATGGCTGTTATTACTCTGCTAAATGTGTTTCAGTTTTGGAGCATCTTTTGCTGGATATGAATTATTAAGTTATGCGGATGGACCAAGTGCAGAATCCAATTAATCTACCAACAACGTTTATTTTTCCATTCCCTGAAACTATGCGAAAATGTCAAGTTTTGAAATATTTTTCTTCATGCAGCTGTCAAGGGGGGGGAATCTGTTAACGAAGACTATCATTATTCAGGAATGTTTATGGTCACTGGCCTTTAAGGAAGGTTCCTCAAAGGGCAGGATGTGAATGGTTTTGGGGGAAAGAAAACACAACTCACCCATCCGCACATGTAATTCCCCCCCCTCCGCGCCCAGTCACCGCCAATTTACATTTGAGAATTTTCTGGATGTTATCTATTTAAACTTTAATCAGTAGCACTAGCTAGTCACTGATTTTTAAAATACTTAATACATTCCTTCAGATTAAAACATTTGAAACTGAAGTTTTTTCCCCAGATTTGTTTTGATTTTCTTCTAAGTTTTCTCCATTCATGAAAATAAACCTTTCCTAAGAGGTGAACTCAGGCTTCCAGTTATGCTTTCATTTCTTGTTGATCTAGTCATATATGTTCCTTGAAGCGGCGGGAGGAGCACTGCTGTCTGTCTTTTAACATTACTTCAAAATAATTCAACGTTTATACAGGAAAAATACATCCTCCTGCATAACCTAGCTGAGGTATTGCTCCAAAATGCATTACACCCAGGTTTTGTCCTGCCTGCTAACATATCTTATTTCTGATGATGATTATGACTAGTGAAGATTTTTGCCTATTTCCCTTGCTCTGCAGACTTCACCATCACAGAAATCCTGTAATATTTCTCTCCATCCCATTTCAGCTTGTGTTTCATAATTTGAAGCCTCCCAAGGCAATAAACAACATATGAAAACCAATTTTAACTACATGTTAGAGGTTGAATCAAGGTCTAATCATTCTTTGAACAGACCCACTGGAATGACTGGGTGACAACGTACCATACGTGCCTACTGATTTCAGTGATCCTGTTTTAAGCATGACTAAATGTTGATCTCAACAATATAGTGTCAAAAATGGCACAAACAATACCAGAGGGCGAATATCATGGAATACAAGCAGATTGTTTTAATCTGAAGGCAACAATCAGTAACTTTGAACCAAAGTTACAGCCTTGATGCTGTAGAAAACCTTCCATTGTTCAGTTACCACTAACATTTGATAAGTTAATTCAACTTAGAGGGGTTTTTTTTGGGTGAAGTGGGAGCAGAGGAATGTTTGGAAAACCCCAAAAAGATTTGTAAAAATACAATATTAGCCATGTACTCCAGAGGAACTCACTATCTGCTTTGGCTTCATTTACTTCCACTTACACCCAGCACACTTGTGTGGCTAGTTCTTTTCAAAACACTGATTTTCCATCTATTTCAAGTAATGATTTCCAGTCTCACAACTGGAAGACATCCAGTGTTCATCTAGAATGCTTCAGGACTAGCACAAGTAGAAAGACCCTTTTTTAAAAAAAATATTGTCATGTGCATTTATATATGTGGATCTGTGATGCTGAGCTCAAATTGCCCTTCCTGGACCCAGATCAAACACGATTGGGTAATGTCTACTGATATTTCTGTTTGTTGCCACATTGCCATGTGATGATGTCATTTTATGTTTCTTCCTTCAGTGAGAAACCAATTCCAGGACCTTCTTTGAACCGAACGGACCCTTCCCCAACAGCACCAAAAAAGCTCCTTCCATATCTTTACAATTAATAAAGTCATGGTAATTTATGAATCCCGTTCTCATCCTGGTCTCATGTTTTTTATCCTGGATGGATGGGCAGGCATTAAACATCATGGGATATTTTTTCCCTTGCAGGAAAAGAACAATCTCATTTACAATGCTAGGATATAAGCACAGAAAGAGGCGGGTTCCTATCGGTTCTATCTGGTTCTATAGAGTAGGTAGTAACTCACTGATGACATCATGGAGCTGGTTCCTTCGGTATCTCCGTGGGCGCCGCCATTTTGGATTTTGCTTCTTCGCATGTGCAGAAGCTAAAATTTGCTTCTGCGCATGTGTAGAAGCTATTTTTTGATTGCCCTGTGCGCACGCTCAAGGCGCGACCCTGAGCAAACCGGCAGCAAAAAGATTCAGAACCCACCTCTGAGCACAGACCCACCAAATTTTGACAGTATATCCCAAAGTCTTTTCCTTATTTTAACCGTCTTCTTATTATGATTAAGTACCAGCGACTAGCAAGAATTAGGGCTGCCATGCTGGTTTTCTGTGTACATCCTTCCTTGTTTCCAAAATGATAAATGGACAAACGACATAAAGCAAGGCTGGTGATGTGGATGATACATTGCCCTAGCAGTAAAGATTGAAACCGTGGAACCTAGGAGAGATTTGCAAAACTTACAGTTGTCTCTGTTTTCAGAGAAAACAACCCCCCTTTTTCTCCCCTTGTAACTCTCATGGCTGTGGGGAAAGATTTGACAAACAGAGCCCCCGTTTATTTTTAATGCACGCTTAGAGTATCTTGGATTGCAAAGAAAACAAATGATGCGGGTTTTATATGAGGCACAGCTAGATGGTTTATGAGTACGATAAGAAAGGGGCAATTGTAATTTGTCAGGCGCGCAACCAGGGAAAGGAAACATAAGGCCGGAGAGTTTGCAGAAGGTAAAAGGGGACATGTTTAAATAATCATCTTTTGAAAGTTATGTTGATATACAAGGAACTGGGAGGAAACTAGGAACCAGTTCATGACTTCTAATGACAAATCAGACTCTAGGCCAAGCATGAAGTGTCATATACATCCAGGATGACTTAACATTGTGTGGGCCTTCAAGTCCTTCTTTTAGTGACCCCAGAACCTCCCATCATAAATACAGTGGGGGGAAATGTACACACAAAAAATACAGAATAACAGAGTTGGAAGGGACCTTGGAGGTCTTCTAATCCAACCCCCTGCTCAAGCAGGAGACCCTATACTGGTTCAGACAAATAGCTGTCCAATCTCTTCTTAAAAACTTCCCGTGATGGAACAACCACAGCTTCTTCCACATTCCACTGATTGATTGTTGAATTAAATTAAATCAAATCAATTATTCCCCCTTAAGTGTTGTAAAGGAAGCAAAAGAGAGTTATTAAAATGAAAAAGTGTCTCTAAATTTTCACCAAAAATTGGAGGAAAAGAAATCCTGGCCTGCTTTACATCATCGTCACATCTGCTGTGATCCTTGTTTCCATATTATTAAGTGTGAGGGTATCCCGGAATTTAGAGAAGATTTAGGTATGACAGTTAGTTAGGAATAACTTGGGGAACTGCTTATATAGACCAGTGGTGGAAGTAAATGTGAGAAAGAAACTCAGAAGGGACCCACCTTGATTTTGTTAATGTAAGAGGGGGAAGAGAGATATAGACTTACAAGAGTCTGTTATTAAGGTTAGCATTTCTGGAATCCCTGTAATGTAGTGTCTGTCTCTTGCCCACTGCAAAGTCATCAAAAGTTTCTGCATCACTTGTCTACTGATTTACAGCATAGTATGGTTTCAACAGAGGGTTGTTTGCAAAGGATGTACAAAAGAGTCCATCAGGTTACAGGTAGGCTTTGACTTATGACCAATTGCTTAGATTCAAATTTATGATGAACTTCTTCAGGTGCACTTACAACCTGTTCCAAAGTCCTGATGGCACCCCTCATGGTCACAGGACTGCATTTCAAGCGCTCAGAAACCAGTGTGCAGTTATGTCTATTTGCAGTACCCCACAGTCATGTGATTGTGTGTTAAGACTATCTTATGAGCCACGGTGGTGCAGTGGTTAGAGTGCAGTACTGCAGGCTGCATCTGCTGACTACTGGCTGCCTGCAATTTGGCAGTTCAAATCTCATCAGGCTCAAGGTTGACTCAGCTTTCCATCCTTCCGAGGTGGGTAAAATGAGGACCCAAATTGTTGGGGGCAATAGATTGATTCTGTAAACCGCTTAGAGAGGAATGTGAAGCACTGTGAAGCATTATATAAGTCTAAGTGCTATTGCTATCTTGCTGAAAACCGATTAGTCAATAATGAATCATAGCTTGGCTTAACAACCATATTGTTTACTTAACAACCGGTGCCAAAAAGATAGTAAAATCAGCTTGGTCAACAAAGATGACCTAATTTATGACTGTCATGACTTAGGAGCATGAAGGGCATGTTCCATTACAGTTGTAAGTTGAGGACTACCTGTGCAATATTTTGAATAGATGCCCTGTAGAACCACGCCTCTGAAATTTCCAAAACTAGGAACAAAACAGGCAAACCAAGCAGGTCTATGTACAGCTTTGGGCGATTATGGCCAAAATGGCTTTGCAATGCCACTCAGTGTCTTGCCATTTCGAGGTGGGCAATTTAGGAGAACTGCAGTGTAAGCCCTAAACTTGGTTTCACATAGACTAAAGTATAGGTAGTCTTCAACTTACAATCACGACTGAGTACAAAAAAAAAATGTTGCTAAGCAAGACGATTGTTAAGTGAGTTTTGTCCTATTTTACGACTTTTGTTGCCACAGTTGTTACATGACCCACTGCAGTTAGGTTATCAACACAGCTGTTCAGGGAATCTGGCTTCCCTATTGACTTTGCTTGTCAGAAGTTTACAAAAGGTGATCCCATGACCCTGGGACACGGCAACACTTACAAACATGAACCAAGCATCCTAATTTTGTTCACGTGACCATGGAGATGCTGCAATGGTCATATGTGTGAAAAATGGTCATAAATCACTTTCTTCAGTGCTGTTGTAATGGTCACTAAATAAATGTTGTAAGCTGAGGAACACCTGTAATTAAGACTATTCCTTTTCCCAAGCTGCCTTCCAATCTAGAAATGTTTAACCTCACCAGCACACCTTCTCTTAGGACTTCCCACTAGGCATCACTGCCTCTTGCTCTTGCCCTGCCTCCAAAATGTTGGCACAGCTTCCCCAGCCTTCCAATGATTGTTCCTTCTTCTTTCTTCTGAGCGTGAAAAGTTTCCTTTAGCAAGGGGATGCAGAGAAAGGTGCCATTCATCCCGCCACAGCAGAAGCTGGTGGGCCATGTGCTCCATCTCTTTGGAAAATGAAGAGAGTTCAAAGGAAATCTGAAAGAGGTGGCACAAGGCCTTCCTGTTCAAAGAGAAGGAAAACAGCCCAAATTCCCTAGACAAACACCACCCCTGTGAAAGCCTACAAGTATTTGGACTTTGGCCAAGGTCTCCTTTGAACAGGGGCCCTGGGAGGAGTGTTTCTGTGATGGCTCCCAATTCTGCCTCTGGTGGCAACATGTCAATGACGCCATTTGTAATTTGCTCCATTTTCGATTGCAGAAAATAGGACTTCAGCAACAGAGTGGTCAATGCCTGGAATGCACTACCTGACTCTGTGGTTTCATCCCCAAACCCCCAAAACTTTAACCTTAGACTGTCTACTGTCAACCTCACCCCATTCCTGAGAGATCTGTAAGGGGCGTGCATGAGTGTACCAGTGTGCCTACCGTCCCTGCCCTAATATTCCCTTTATTTGTATCCATTTCATGTATTCATAATTATGTTTATACTTATATCTGTTATCTAATACATGCTTGATTAAATCAATCAATCAATCAATAAAATAATCCTTTTTTCTTTATGAGGCCTTATATAAGCCCCTGATCTTTATTGCTTTTTTCACCTGTTCCAGGTTTCCCAAACTTTTCTTAGATGTAAAGAATTCAAGGTGAGGTCTTATAGCATTGAATGTGGTGGAACTGCTAGTTCTTATTCCTTACAAATATAGAATAACAGAGTTGGAAGGGATCTTAGAGGTCTTCTAGTCCAGCCCTCTGCTCAAACAGGAAATCCTACAGCATTCCAGACAAATGGCTGTCCAATCTCTTCTTATAAACCTCCAGTGATAGAGCACTTACATTTCTGGAGGCAAGCTGTTCCGCAGGTTCTCACTGATAGGAAATGTCTCCTTAATTCTATGTCGAATCTCTCTTTCATAAGCTTCCCCTCTGCTATTTCTTGTCCTATCTTCGTGGTTTGGAAAAAAATTGGAAAACAGAGACTATGAGAATTATGTTAATGATACAGAGTCAAGCTAATTCTAGATAAGCTTTCATAACATTCTTTCTTTTTTTACTTTTCTGATCTCCTTCTAACCTTCTAGATGTCACAACTGCTTGATCGAATGAGCATGTTGCAAATATTGAAAAGGGGGGAAAAAAACCCACCAGAATTAAAACACAAATGAAGGCGAATATACGTATCCCAGGATAATGTTGCAGGATCCAATCTGGATTGGTCACTGGGGACAAGAAGTTTTCTCTTCTTTCTAACTGAGCCTGGAGCCCATCTTCAGGGAACCTCTCTCTAGTGGCTAAAGGCAAACTGCCTGAAGATAGAATCCAGAATCAGCATGAGTCCAAAAGCTCAGAAGACAAATACTTCTGATCCTGGTAACCAATCCAGATTGGGTCCTGCAGAAACCTCTAATGACAAAAAGTCTAGCTGAAATTTCCAATTGCGGATCCTTTTTAGACAGGGGTGAAATCCAGCAGGTTCTGACAGGTTCTGGAGAACCGGTAGCGGAAATTTTGAGTAGTTTCGGAGAACCGGCAAATACCACCTCTGGCTGGCCCCAGAATGGAGAGGGAATGTAGATTTTGCAATATCCTTCCCCCAGGAGTGGGGAGGGAATGGGGATTTTGCAATATCCTTCCCCCAGGAGTGGGGAG
>JANHFT010002030.1:158873-183879 GCA_032467955.1 Pseudoxenodon macrops
TTCCAATATTTGAGGGGCTGCCACAGAGAGGAGGGGGTCAAGCTATTTTCCAAAGCACCTGAAGGCCAGACAAGGAACAATGGATGGAAACTGATCAAGGAAAGATTCAACCTAGAAATAAGGAGAAACGTTCTGACAGTGAGAACAATAAACCAATGGAACAGCTTGCCTTTGGACATTGTGGGAGCTTCATCACTGGAGGCTTTCAAGAAGAGATTGGACTGCCACTTGTCAGAAATGGTGTAGGATCTCCTGTTTGAGTGGGGTTTTGGACTAGATGACATATAAGGTCCCTTCCAACTCTGTTAATCTGTTAAACATGAACATAGTCTCTGCATTAAGTTTGGGACATTTGGTCTCAAACCTCCATTTATGCAGGTGCTGCTAATTTATTGCCTGAATGTTGACACAGAATGAACAAGCCGCTTCCCCCTCCCTTTCTTTTGGGAAAAGTGCAAAAGTAAATCCATTGGACAAAATAGATATTAGCTGAACTTAGTTCCGTTCAGAAAAGATGTCCACCTAGAGATTAAAACTGCAATCCCCTCTGTGTGCAGAGTATCTTTAATATGTGCAAATATGTGCATTAGCAGACCAGTTTCTGTCCATAGATTCCTGGTGCTAGATTAGGGCAATTCTTGCAGATACTTTGAATTCTAAGCATGAGTTAAGATTTATAGTTCTTAGTAGGCTAACAATAACTTTATGGGAAGACGAGATAGCTATCATGGTGTAACAAAGTTCTGATGACAATAGTCAGAATGGATCTATAGTCGACCTATATTCTTGCTCTGTGTGCCTCTTTAATTAATTGCAAGAAATCCTCAGGATGGGCACAGCAGTATCAAACTAGTCCAGGGGTGTCCAACTCACGTCATCACAGCGGCATCACATGACAGCAGTACTTTTTTACCCTTTGCTAAGCTGGGCATAACCGTGGCCAGCGCATGATGCATCTGGGCTGCGGGCCGGGAGTTTGGCAGGTATGATCTAGTCTATGTGAAAATGTATCTGTGAATATATATGTGCCTTTATTCTATCCCAACTTCTCATGATATCATTTTTGCAAAAGCCCAGAAAATTTGTAGTTGCTGTTATCTGGATTTTAACAAGTATTGTGTATTGACACAATCAGTCTCTTTTTCCATCTGTTTACAATTCCCAATATACTTCTACCACCAACAGCCCTGCAACTTCCCCTAATGCTTGCTTTTTTTCCTTATGCAATTTCCTTTGCACTCCTTTTATTTAAGCTCTAGCTGGCCTGAAATACATTTTTAACACTCTGTCTCCATGAATATTCTGGGATTTATACAACTTTCCTTAATGCTGCTTAATCCTCGTGGTGCTGTGTATAATTGAGAGGTTCATTTGATGATTCCCTCCACTGTAGAGAGCCTGCTGGCATCACTAATAAAATTGGGAGGGGAAAAAAAACCCCTGAGTGACATTTCTATAAAAAGAAAACATGTTTAAAGTGCTGTCAATTCAGCACAATAAAAAAAATTACAGCTATAAGGCTGATTTCACGCCTCAATGGGGTCAGGCTGCCTCAAGATATTAGATTATTTTTTTAGAACAATAACAAAAGGGAGATTTCTCAGCTCCTCTCCTTTATTTGGCTTCAGTAAAAGCAATAACTTTGAACGGAGTTCATTTCTGTTCTTTAAAGCCACGGGATTTTGAACTTGTGGATTTCCTCCTTCTCTCGCTCTGCAGATATGAGGTAGACGACGGATGAAAAAGTGGAGAGAAGGACGTCAATCTGATTTTTGCCTCCTCTTTTGAGGAACGGAGCAACGTGATTAATAACAGGAGACACTATGATCTACTGCTAAAATGCTTCCAGATGAAGTCATAACCGTCAGTGAGAAATGTTGGCTTGGAGTTGAGGGTGAGGAAGGACAATTGGAATGCAAATATGCCCAGTTGCTCATCTAAGGGGTTGAAAAAGAGCCAGAATGGAGAGAGGCTCAAAGGAAAGAAACAGAGGTATGGGAGAACTGGGGGAAAGTTGGAGACTTTTTCCAACTTATAAAAATTCTACACAACCAGCTGGGCTTTCAAGTTCGATGCCAACCTAAGAGGTGTTTTCCTGCCTCCAAGTCTCCTGCAATTTCCCTTCCATTTCAACGGTATACAGTTACATAGCGTAGAAGTCTATAACAGTTTGAGACAGGGCATTCTTTTTTGATTCTGCAAATTTATCCGGGAGCATGGAAAAAAGGGAGGCCTGTCCCCCCCCGAGCAATGTTTTGCTTTTCCAATGCCTTCGTCCTCCCCTCTGTATTGGCCAAAGTGGTGAATATTCATGGAAATGAGGAACAGAAATAGAAATGTGAGGCTTTTATCATTCAATCAAACTAACACAAACTAAGCCGCTGATGTTATTTTAAATCATTTTCAGCACACAGTGTGCAACAGAGTTTTTGAGCAATTTTAATACTTCCCCTATTTAATTTAGATAAGCTACCAAGTATTAGATCTAGCACTACACATTTGGAATAGCTTTAAAAATGATTAATAAACCCACATTCATGGAGTGAAAGGCCACCAATGGCTGTTAGTCGTATACAATTTGTGTGCATTTTTCTCTAAATCTGTGCATGTCTAGATTCAAAAGGAGTATGTTAAATATCACTTCTTGCACAGTAATCTTTGCTTTTTATTCAGTCTTCTAGGGCAATTCATGAATGTATCCCTTCATGGCTATGTGAAAATTATACCAGCCTTGGGCATAGGCCAAACTCCTCCATCAACTTCCCAGTATGGCATCTATTTAATCCAGAATCTTTGATTCTAACTATTCAAGATAATAAACACCCAAGTTCCAGATGTGCCATAGATACAGATTGGCAATGTGAACCGTTTCAGTACCACAATTCTACACTGAAGCAAATTTCATTGGGCTTGATGGGTTTCATTCTTAGAAAAAATAACTTCAAGATTACAACATTGTTTTCCTCTAGCCAACTATTGTCCCTGAAATAACCTGTCCTGTTAATAAGGTATTTTAAGCACGACTGAAAGTTTATAACCCAGCATATATGTTTTATCAATAGACAGCATGAATGGGAATGTTAATTGCCTCACCATGCAAATATTCATTCTTAACATGGTAAAGTTAACCAACATTGCTCAGAAGAAACTTTTTCTATTCAATCAGTTCTTTAGCCCTTGATTGATTCTACCTCCAAAATTCAGATAGGACCAGGAAGAGGAAATAGCCAGAACCACTGTGTTCATCCAATTATACCATGATTATCCCCCACAGTTCTTAACTTTCCACTTCTGTGCCAATCAAATGTACAATTTTCTAGCAGAGAATGGAGAACTAGAAAGGGGAAGTTCTTACTTCCTCCACAATATTTGGACTTGGGGGCCTGATTAATACTAATTTGGGAAGATCTGTGCCTGAACTTTAAAAAAAAAAGAATACAGTCGAACAGTGGAATTGGTTGTGATAAAAAAGAGATGATGGTGTTTTTGCCTGGTGTGGTGGGAATCAGGTCTAAGGCTTGGAAGGGGGAAAAGGATCCAAAGTGAAGATGACAGCTTTTCGTTCAGACTTGTTTGTTGATCACAGTAAAATACACAGGTAAATCCCATTGAAATGAAAATTAATTAGAATTAGGATTTGCGTTAGGTTTAGGATTAGGTCATTTGAAGTCAGGGCCAAAAACTGATGTCAGGGATAAATACTTAGAGTTCCTCTAAGGAAAGAGAAGGTGACACCTTCAGATTTGTTTTTGGACCACAGTAAAATACATGGGAAAATCCCATAGCCAATAAAAATTAAACTAGAGTTTGGATTAGGGTTAAGTTTCCTTGGAGTCAGGGCCAAAAATACATGTTATGGTTAGATTCTTGGAAATTTTCTAATGAAAGCGAAGGTGACAGGTTTTTCTTTGGACTTATTTGTGAATCACAATAAAATACAGGGGGGGGTGAAATCTTTACCAATGAAAATTAAACTAGGGTGAGTATTCATGATAGTATTAGGTTGTCCTAAAGTCAGGGCAAAAACTGATCTCAGGGATAGATTCTTAGAGGTTTTCTAATGAAAGCAGGTGGGACGCAGTGGCTCAGTGGATAAGACGCTGAGTTTGTCAATCAGAAAGGTCAGCTGTTCAGTGGTTCAAATCCCTAGCACTATGTAATGGAGCGAGCTCCTGTTACTTGTCCCAGCTTCTGCCAACCTTGCAACCTTGCAAGTAAAAATGCAAGTAGAAAAATAGGGACCACCTTTGGTGGGAAGGAAACAGTGTTCCATGCACCTTCGGCATTTAATCATGCCGGCCACATGACCTTGGAGACGTCTTTGGATAGCACTGGCTCTTCAGCTTTGAAACGGAGATGAGCACTGCCCCCCTAAAGTAGGGAACAACTAGCACATATGTGCGAGGGGAACCTTTACCTTTTTAATGAAAGCAGAGGAGACAATTTTTCATTCAGGCTTGTAAAATACATGGGAAAATCCCAGTGGCAATGAAAATTAAAGTAGGGTTAGGGTTAGGATTGGGATTAGGTCTTCTTGGAGTTCTTTTCCTTCTAGAAATGGTTTTTCTCATGGAGGTTTCTACTAATGGAAAGATGGGAAGAATTTATTTTAATTAGCAATGTTCTGGGTTGCTTAAATGCATCTCTTAGCATTCCGCTGAATGCTTGTTTTCTTTCTTGTCTTTCTCACCAAATGGAAATAAGAAGAGAACATGGGGCATAGATACCATAATAGTCATTGATCTTCCTTTTTCCTCCCCTTAGGAACATTATGGTTTGCTAAGCTACCATATATGTACTGTAGATACCTTTGGCTCTCAGAAAGTTGAAGTCTCAAGATATTTTAGCTTGCTGTAGTCTCCCCAGTTCACTCCATGCTATTGTTGCTTTGTTCTGAGATAGATCATTTGGCGCATTCCAGGAGTTTTGGAGTGCATTTATTGTCATTGGCCATGCTGTCTATGCTTGATAATAGTTGAAGTTTTAAATACTTTGCTGGGAAGACACCAGGGAAAAGGTGCAACAAGACCTCTGTTGACATTTAATCAACATTAAATAATGTATTAAATAAATGGGATTCCTATTATTAATATATATATTTAAGTCTATATTATGCATTTGCAATAGGCTTACCCCTGTTTTCTTCAGCAAAAATGATCCCCGAATAATGAGTGTAAAATTGCAAATAATCTGTGTATTGTGGCTGGTATTTTAACACAAGCAGCAGGATTTCGGTCCTGGGGCCAACGTTATTTCAACACGGAGAGATCCTGCTGGACGGGTCTTTCAAAGTTTACTTCTCTGCAGGGAAGTTCCTTGTATCTTCTTTTCCAGTAGGTGGTTTCTTTTTCTTTTTTATTAAATAGACTAAACGGTTCATCACGTTGCTTCCCAAGCTTTTCTTTGTTATTCATTGATTCCCACTCACCCACCCCCTTTCTTAGGATTACTGTTATGTCTGCAAGAAGCATGAGAAAAATGCTTTGGGACATAACAGGGATCTTTGGCTTCAGTTTGGCTTGCAATCCCAGGAGACGGATTAGTCATGTGTTGTTTTAAAAACCATCCCTGCAGACAAGGTCTTTGTTGCTTCAGGCTTGCAAATATAAATTCTCAAACCAGGCAATAACATACAGTACTTGGTTTCCAATTGAATTGAACAATTTCAGTCTGCAAATCTGCTGGGGAAAACGCCTTTACTTTTACCATGAAATATATACTGCTGAGGTTACGCTAGGTGATGTTAATGAAAGCCGAGAGCTTTTTAAAGTTTTTCCTATGACTTAACATGCAATGCTATGAATTTATTACATGTTAATAAAAAAAATTCAACTAAATGTAATTGAAATAATTTTTGTAAACAGCATTGAATCCCTGTCCCAAAGGATTAGCAAAATATTTAGTGTGCAAGGGTTTAGTAATTCCAGTGTGAAAAGATTAGAGTGGCTTTTGTCAAGCTCCATGTATCTAGTAACATTAAGTAAGCAAAAGCAATTCAGTAATGCATCTTTAGCACTAGACTGGGGTGAAGGCCAGGGGTGGGTTCCAGATATATTTGCTGCCAGTTTGCTCAGGGTTGCGCTGCGTGTGCGTGTGTGAAGCACACAGCAATCAAAACCTAGCTTCCGCGCATGAGCAGAAGCAAAATCCAAGATGGCGGCATCCATGGAGACGCCAATGGAACCAGCTCCGTGATGTCATCACCAAATTACTACTGGTTCTATAGAACTAGAACCGGTAGGAACCCACCTCTGGTGAAGGCAGAATCTTCAAAACAATGTAAGAAGAATTTCCTAGGTAAGAGTTCCTCTGAGTGTCTGTCCCACTTATTTGCAGGATCTATTTGTTTTGAACTGTGTGCCCTTAATCCTTATGATTATGAGTTTGAATCTAATAAAGGAGAATATTTGTAGCTGAGGGATGAAATGAGGAGCTCTCATTGGTGTTCTTTGAGCTTGGTTGTTTTCTTGCAGACATCTCATTACCCAAACTAGGTAACATCATCGTTTGAATCTTAGGATGACTCTTTTTCACACTTACAATTGTTGCAGCATCCCCATCGTCACAATGATCAAAATTGGCAACTGGTTCATATTTATGACGGTTGCAGTGTCCTGGGTTCATGTGATCACTTTTCGCAACCTTCTGACAAGCAAAGTCAATCCATTTAACAATTGCTGTGATTCACTTAACAACTGTGGCAAAAAAGGTCATAGTATGGGGCAAAACTCACTTAATAATTCTCTCGCTTAGCAACTGAAAAGTTGGATTCAGTTGTGAACATAAGTTACAGAGTTGGAAGGGAGTTGAAGGTCCTCTAGTCCAACTCTTTGCTGCAACCATCGTAAATACACGCCAGTTGACAAGCACCTGAATTCTGGTCACATAACTCTGGGGATGTTAAGTGCGAGGAACGGGCATAAGTCACCTTTTTCAGTGTTACTATAATTTCAAACAGTTGCTAAATAAATGGTTGTAGATTGAGAACTACCTGTAGTGGGACTACCTGTAGTGTGACATTCACTGTCTCTAGTGCTTTGTGATTTTTTACATGTTAATAATAATTTCTACATATTTATTGTTTTCAATTAATTGTTGTAGCTCATAGGAAGGAAGAAAAAGAAAGAAAGAAAGAAAGAAAGAAAGAAAGACAGACAGACAGACAGGCAGACAGACAGACACATGTTTAGGACTGATTTTGGATGAATGATCTGTCACTTTTAAACAAAGGCACTGAACATTGTGGCCACAGGGGTTTCCTGGTGATAGAATGTTAATCACAAAAGGTTCTCGCAAGTCATTCCCATGACTAAATTCCAAATTTTGGAACGATTGATTTGCATGCCTCACCATGAGTCAGATATAGTTATGCCAAGAATTTGAGAATGATTCAGAATATTCACTAAACATGTATAAATCCTTCTCGCGTTATTTCTGCCATGGGAATAAATTGTCTGACTGTAGAACTCAAAAACAAGTAAACTTGAATCCAATATAGGAGTTAATGAATATATTATATATCATATGTTATAGGACCGTGATGGCGAACCTATGGCATGTGTGCCAGAGGTGGCACACAGTGCCCTCTGATGGCAGACGAGCCATTGCCCCAGCTGAGCTCTACCATGCATGCGTTTGCGCCTCCCGCCAGCCAGCTGATTTTTAGGTCTCTGCCATTCATGCGCAGGGTGCATGTGGGAGACATGTGCGCATGCATGGGGAGAGTGCACACATGCACAGAGACTGAGGTGAGCACGGGGGTCATGTGCGGGGACTGGGGGAGCATGGGGGGAGTGCGCACATGTGTGAGGGGCAGGGGGAAGCACAGAGGGTGGCATGTACATGTGCGGGGGTCACACACACATTGCATTATGGATGTGGGCGCATGTGCATGCTTTCAGCACACGACAACAAAAAAGTTAGCCATCACTGTTATAAGAGATGTGAATGAACACTTAGGAAAAGTTGTAGATAATGGGATCATGCACAAATAAGAATTAGTGATAACTTTGATTGGGAAACAAAGATGGAAGCCAGAATACTAAATTACACTTTAGTATTCTGGCTTCCATCTTTGTTTCCCAACCAAAGTTATCAATAATAACACTTAACAACTGTGGCAAAAAAGGTCACTAAGACTATGCAAATGTTGTTCAATCTGTGCACCAAGGATGTTACCTAGTTTGGTAATGAAAGGTCTGCAAGAAAACAGCCAAGCTCAGAGAGCACCATGGACCCCTCATTGTTTAATCTGCTTGATGAAGCTCTTCGATGCAGCAAAGTATCGTATGGAAGCTCTGTCTCTGTGAAGTGTTGACATGGAGCCCATCTGCACGTATCCACTGCAAAGAAGTGGCTTCTATACATGCACAGGTATAATTTATGGTAAGTGAAGCACTTCAACTGTCCCGTCAACTAGAAGCATTTCAAACTTAGAGGATGCACTTTGAAAAGATTTCCTTTGCATTTTCATGTGACTAACAAACTGTTTGAAGAAGAAATGTTATCTAAGGAACAAAGCAGTGTAGGAAACATTTGTTAACATAGCTATGACATCCAATATCAAATCCTAAACTGTATAATAATAAGATGATAATAAGGTATGTGAGTTTACAGTACAATCCTGTATAACTATACTGACATTTAAATCCTTCTAATTTTAGTAGGAGTCCAGTATGTGTGTTTGTTTTAGACTGCAATCGTTTGTATACACTTGTCTGGTGTTAAATGAAGTTACTCAAACTTCCTTCTGCTGACATACATAAGAATGTACTATTTGTCTGTAAATAAAACAACTAACTGTTTATCTTCAACTCCAACAACCTAAACATGCTAATTAAACTCCTGCCAGTAAAACAATATCCTTCAATATGTCTCATGAAACACAGAAATATATTTGAGGCCTTAAATAGGAACTCTAAAAATGAATTGAATTGATAATTATTCTTTAACATTTTAAAATCATTTGTAAATGTTAATTTTAACTTTGTTCTATATCTCTGTGCTATTCAATACACATATGCAAATCAACCAATCAACCAATCTTGCCTTTAGGCAAAATGAAATGGTTTCCCATAGCATCATTCCCTTTCTAATCTCAGCTGGTCAGTGTATTGTTTATTTCATTAACCATGGACATTCACAGTCATTCTGTTTATTTTAAATTCTATACAATATACCTCTGGATATGTCCATATAAATCTGTCATTCCTACATTACTATAATCAGGGAGACCTTCCTCCCTCTAACCACTTTCAGGTGAAACGTCCATTGTGCACAACAAATTAAATTAAGTATACTCACATACTGTAATTTGGACAGTATTTTTTTTAAAAAACCACATACACATATTTTATGTATTTGTCATAACTCCATGTGTTAGGAATCAAAGGAATTATTTGCTTTGTTAACTGTACGGGAATATAATTTACAGTTTGTTTTCAAAAGTGGAACCACTGTTTTCAGATATCATTCCTTAGGAAATGTGTTTTCAATTATCTCCCACCCTGTTAGTCTCAGATGAACCACACAACTTATTTTAACAAGTTACACTAATTTGCTCATGAAGATGCTGTCTCAACAGCCCCCTAGTTTCCATTTCCTGGACAATGGCTGGCCTGTATTATAATGGACTATTCATTTCAGTAGGCGCTCTATGTAAAAGTACTCCATTTATAAATTCAGTATTTTTACATTCAAACATTCAAGTCTACTACCTTTCAAGGATTCTATACCTTTGACTTCTTTCTTTCACTAGGTTTACTCCAGGGTCCATACAATATATTCTGATTTAGGGATAATTTGTTGCAAACTGGCTTGAACTAATCAATTTAGCAATCCTCCTTGAATTTTAGAAACAAAGAATTATAAGATCACTGGCCTATCCAGTCCAGGACTATGGGAAACAAAATCCATTCCAAGGTCCAATTCTCCTTCTGTCCAAATCCCATCCACACCAAGAGATGTTGGAAAGAAAGGTTCTCTTATCTTCTAACAGATTCTCCTGCTTAAATAGATTTCCATACATTGTATAAGCAGAGTGGACAAAATAAAGCATTGGCATGGAAGAGATTTCATTTGAGGGTTAAGGATCCTGGATGGACATTATTCACCACTGGGTTGGTTATTGCTGGCCTAGGATTCATAAAAGAACCTCAGTCCTATCAGGAGATGACAGGGAATGCAGATCCAGCTTCTCTCCTAAACCCTTGGAACAGAAAATGTCCAGTCCTTCTAGATGATACCATGAACTTCTTATGAACAATAAAGAGTGAAGTGGCTTTTAAGTTGAGTGGAAAATTAGTTACTTATACAAATAAATTCCATCTCTCTTACGTTCTGGGTAGGAAAAACCATGATGTTTACATGAATAAGTTTTATTAATTGCCAAAGTTGCCAAAATCCAGTGCAAAGGCAAGGAAGGAAACAGAACCTTCTTTTGGATAGAAAACTAAAATGCAAGGACAAAGATTCTTGATTAATGTGTAGAGATCCTTATGGCAGACGGTAGCAAGTCTTGCAGAAAGCAATTTTCCAATATAAGGAAGCCATCTGGTAGATGCTTTAAAAAGTTTTAAAGTGAGTGCAAGAATTAATTTCAACATCTGAAAGGGTTACTTGTGATCTTTTGAAAAAGTCGGATTTGAAAACCTGGTGTCTCTCTGGCACAGAGTCAAAATTTGGCAATTTTAGCCCTGTCACCAAAAGACAACAATTTACTGATATGATTTGCTGATTTATACACTGAAGCACTGTCTTCTAGTTCCCGTCAATGTAGAGCAACTAGATACAGCATATGATAAATTATTTACATTTTTTTTCTCCAATTAAAATTGATGTGATGGTGATAGCTCTTATGCTGTTGGTTAAGACACAATGTTTTCTCTTATGTCGTCTGGACTGTGTTAGCTTCATGTTTGTCAAAAACACTTTTGTTGGCTGAGACTGACTAGATGAAGCTTTGATCCCTGCTTGGTAAACACATTAACGTTTTGCCAATTTTGACATCTAAGTATCTTAGTTCATTCTTTTCTGATTGCTCCACACTATTTTATGCCGTCAAAAAATACACTCTTTTTTTTCTGGTTACAATTTAATTACACGCTGACTAAAAATCCATCAGTTTTGATCATCTTGCTTATGGTTATAAGCAAGAATCCCGTTCCTCATTCAGCTGCCCTCTCAATCAAGGAACACAGTCACTGGTTCCTTTGCACACAGAAGATCCCAAATTCATTGATAAACCTTTGGGAAAAATCCATCAGAAACTGTGGACAGGAATAGTGCATAGACCTAGCCTAGCAACTTCCAACTTAAAAAGTCAATGAGGGGAAGGAGCCGTATCCAAGAGTGCCATTTCAATTGGGCCCCAAGTTTATAGGCTCACAATTGTATTTATTACAACTATTTATATTGGTTCTTCATTTGTCATTTTCATGCCCTATATTTTTTCCAAGGGCGGTCCTTTGCATATCTAATATATCTCAAGGCCTCAAAGCCTGGAAGTGTCTTGGATCTCTGAGCACCCGCCTTCAACTCAGATGCATGTGAACTCTTGCCATGCTCTATGGTATTTCTTCTTCTATATCCTGTCCCGCTTGTCTGTCTGCGATTATGCCCACTGTTAGGTCTTCATGAACTTTTCGAAATTCTTCCTCAATTCTTCGTTTGCCTGCCTGCCTGTCCTCTTTGGGACCTTCTGCCACAATTTTTAATAGTGCAAAATCAGAGCCTGGAAACCGCCACCTGCTGGATAAGGAGCCCGTCGACTAACCCAGTTTCAATCTTCCACCTTTCTGCGGCAGAAGCAGCTCTTAGAGCCGGGAGAAAGATCGCAATACTGATCTGGAAACGGCCACCAGCCCGGGACCCCGTCTCCGAAAAGGTTTCAGAGGCCGAAGCGGCAGAGCAACGCCCCGATCCGACCTTCTCCTCCTCCTCCGGCGACCCAAAGGATGCTGGCCCCGCGAACTCCCGGCATCCCTCTCAGCCAATCAGAACCGCCCGGGATTCCCTCGGCCGGGCGAGGCGGATGCTGCGCCCACGCTCGCCCAGGCATTGTGTTCCGGCTTTACAGATGGCTGGGCGCAAAAGCCGCGGGTGGCGGTGACCTTGCGGACGGGAGGTGGTGGTGGGGAGGCGGCTTGCCGGCTCTTGAGGGGAGACGGGCGTCATGGGCAACGTCCCGCCGGCGCTGAAGCACTGCCTTAGCTACCCCCACCTCCTCAAGGAGCAGCTGGGGTTCGGCGAAGCTGCCCAGCAGCCGACTGTTCTGCAACAGCCTGGGCAGGTACCCCGGGTGGCGGAAAGAAGGCCGTTCAGGGCCGCAGTTCCAGCCCCACGCAGGAAAAGTGGTGGTGGTGGGAGGGAGGCACTCGGGGCTTCTGCCTGTGAGTACAGTCAGAGGGTCCCTGAGAAGGTTGGGATGGTCTTCAGGTGTCCAGGGCTTTTCTGGGCATCCTTGCTTCAGAAGGAGAAAGCATGGCTGCCAGAGCCAACTCTGCCAGTCTTTTGTTATTTTCTGCTAAGACAACCCTGGTATGCTTCAGGGGACTGGGGTGCTTAAAATTATTTCTATTTTATTACTTTATTTTATTTTATTTTGCAACTAGACATAGGAATAGTTTTTTCCCTTTGTGCCATCATTCTGCTGAACATCTAATTCTTGTAGTTCTGCCTAGTATGTATGCATGCATATCAACCCCTAGAATGTGGCTATAGTATTATTTATTCCTTTTATTATCTTTTTTTAATTCCCTCTTTTATTGGTGGTATTATTATTATTATTATTATCTCTGTTGCCTTTAAAATACACTGCTTCTGTACTTGTGTGTCTAATCACACTTGGCCAATAAAGTATTCAATTCAATTTTATTTTATTTTTACATTTATTTTATTTGTATTTGCTAGGCTGGCTGTGAATTCTGGTATCCCCATGGATCTAGAGAGCACCTGGATGGAGCAATTGTTCTAAGGAGCAGTGAGAAAGTACCCTTATATCCCTTTTAAGAGGAAGTGGACAGATTGATGGAGCAGCTGCTCCATCAACTGGATTGCAGCATTCAGATAGGCACATGGGGGAGGGGGGCAGAAAGTGTAGGGAGCACTGACTCAATATCACTTTTTTTCTCTTGGTGGTGCAGAAAACCTCATCCACTAGAGCAGGGGATAGGAGTTGAAGGCCTTGAGATGTCTTGAGAGGTTGCTGGGAATTGTAGTCCATCTGCTTCTGAAGTGTTCCTCACTTGGACCTTGCTATCCACTATGTTTTCTTTCAGGAGATTATAAACCAGCAAAAACGCCCACCTATCTCCTTTTAATCAATCATTTGTAGTACTTTGTCTCAGTTTCCATCATGACTCAGTAGAAGCAAGTGGCCAAAAAGAAGAAACAGGCATTTAGAAGAATTTGATTTGTGTATCATTGTGGTTTCTTGCTGGTCATATCCAGAGAGAAAGAAGAACTTCAAGTGTCTTATTCCACTCCTGGTCATTTCTCATCTGTTCATTTAGCAACTTTTACAGGATAAAGATATGATTTATGAAGATATATTGGGTGCTAAAGTAAAATAAATATTTGGACATTATGAAGGCTGAATAAAACAGAATGTTACTTGAACATGAGGTGGTAGCTCTCAAAATTGAATAAAATAAAATAAAGTCAGTGGTATTCAAATATAAATAAAAAAAATAACCACAGTTATAATATTAGGAATTCTGTTATTGATATCTCCTATGCTGGAGGAATCAAATATACCAGAGTAATGCTACTGTTCAAAACCAGTTCATAAAGCTGATTTAAATTATTTAATGTAGGGATTAATTTAATGCTCATACAGTGAACACAATGCATCATCTCAGTCCTGAAGATACACAAAATAAATACAGCTGAAGCCATATTGTCATCTGTAAATCTAATATTTTTTTAAATAATCTGTTTTTTTAATGACTAACATATGTATATCATCATCATCATTATTTTAGCCATTGTCTATCCACTGTAGGATGAAAGCCTCATCCTCAGGTTTCCTATCTATACGATTCTGAGTTTTCTTTTGCCAATTGGGCCCACAATACTTGCTAATGTCGTTGATTCTTCTTGTTTTAAATCTCTTTTGTGGACACCTTTTATCAAGTGGGATTTATTCCATGACTGCCTTGGTCTACCTGCCATCAGTTCTTGCTATGTGACCAATTCATTTCCATTTCCATATTTTTTCACTCTCTTGATGATATCATATACTTTTGTTTGTTTTCTAATCCATGTGCAGATCTTTCTATCTTGTCTTGTGATGCCAAACATGTATCTTTCCATGGTTCTTTGCGCCACTCATAGCTTTTGTATTGATTGTGGGGTTAGTGTCCATGTTTCACCGGCATATGTTAGAGCAGGTAGCACACACTGATCAAAAACTTTTCTCTTCAACTGTAGGGGCACGTTATTCTTGAAAATTATGCTAAACTTGCGGAATGCCTACCAACCACATTTAACACACCATTCAATTCCCTTTTTTGTATCACTTTCCATTGAGATCTGTTGGCCAAGGTATATGTAGTGGTCTACTACATCCAGTTCTTCTCCAGATACCAAAAAATGTTCTTTTTCTAGTGTCTTTATTAAATAAACCTGAAAAAGACCCAGGTTATTTTTAAACCAAATGGTTCTCCTGTTGTGCATTTCTTGCACAGTTCTTGTCTTTGTAACTCTTGTGGGTCTTGTGAGAAGAGGACAACATCTTCTGCAAATCTTAAGTGATATAAATAGGCACCACTACTTTTTACTCCATCTTTTGCCCAGTCTAGTTTGCGAAATACCTTTTCAAGGCAGGCTGAGAAAAGGATAGGTGATATTGTGTCCCTCTTGTCGTACACCTCGTTGATTTCCAGTTTAAGATAATTAAGGCAAATTGTCGCCATTGTTTTTTCATATATTGATTGTAGTAACTTTATGTAAGATGGTGCTCACAGTTTACACAAGAGACTAGCAAAACTATACTCGAGATGCCTCAGAGAAGAAAAAATACCCGATGCATGGAAAAATGCTGAAGTGATTCTTATACACAAGATGATTTAAAGAACTAGCACCCAATAAGCCTTCTTTCAGTCATTACAAGATTTTCACCAAGATAATAGCAAAAAGAATATTGAGAACATTAAATGATTTCTAGCCGAAGGAGCAGACAGGCTTCAGAAGTGGTTACAGCACAATGAATCACATCCAGGTTGTTCAGCAAGTCATTGAAAGGCACAACAAGTACACCATGCCTCTCTACATGGCTTTCATTGACTATGAAAAAGCATTTGACTCAGTATTCCAGTAACCTTTATATTCATGCCTGGTTTCCATGTGTGTAAAAAATAGCATGGAAAAAAAGCCTAATCATATAAACTAGCCTTGTATAGTTATTCTTAGTATGATAGAGAACTCTGTAAATGGCATTGTCAAAGTACTAAATTTGAAGGTTTACTTGGATAAACAGAACAAGGTTAAGCACGTTATCCTGGTTATATGCTTTTTTCAGAATTAAAGATAGCATGAACAAATACCATAATGACTTTCCATAAGGCTAATTTGGTGAAAAGAAATGCTTGGGTGTTTGCTGAACTATCTTGGCTTGACCTAGAAAGACTCTAGGAATTAATTTCAAATCTCACTTTCTCTGTTTCCTATGAGGAAAGAAAAACGGAAAACAAAATGAAAGCATTTGTTCATAACTTCCATTAAACCTTGCCATATGCATTTCATACAAGTGGATTAGAATGGGAAACTGTTTTTTCCCCTCTCTTTTCAGAATGAAAAATCCATCCCTGCAGCTTTCAGGTTGCTTGTACAGATAGATGCGTAGAGTTGATTATGTACATTAAAAAACAACAATGTAAGATTGCCACTAAATGTATAATGTGGCCTGAAGCCAGTTCTGACTCTTACTGTCTGATTCATTGTTCCCACATGAAATACATCTCCATCATGTTCACTTCTTAAATATTTGGACATGCACTTTTAAATGTATCTAAAAATACAGTGTGTGAAAACACCCTTAGGACTTTGAAGTTTTTTCCTGGTATATGAGGAGGTGAAGAAGAGATAAATCCGGAACATCAGAGGAAAATCTGCTTCCTCTTATGTACACATTCCTGATGAGTTTCAGTCTTGGAAGGCTTTATTATTTTAATTTTCCAAATTAAGTAGTATTTAGATTCGTAAATATCCCTTGGAGTCTTCTATTATTTCGGAAGTGTTTTGCTCTAATGGATTTTAGAAACCATTATTACTTCTGGCAATCTGTTCATTAGGATAAGATTTCCCCAAAAGTATGGTTTTAATTTTACGTTACTAAAAGTCTTAGATCTTTTGAGCTATTTTGCTGCCATATATTTTCCATCATGTTCTTATTCACAGGCTCGCTATTTGCTGTCTATGCAGTTTGCTTTTATACTGTTTTAAACTTTCTACCATTTCATTTTACATGGTATTCACTCAATTTCTTTAGCATATACATTTGGCTATTTTTCTGTTTGATGTTACTGCTGAGTCTTCTCTAGTTAAGATTGTTTCTCATTGGTTATTTCTCTCTTTTTAGTTTGCCACAGGTATATATCTAGGAAGATTATACAGTCTTGCTTATCACCCTGAGTTTTTTGTTGTTGTCTCAGGTTCTCCTGATATGTCACAATCAGTTTGTTGGGCCAACCTAGGTCCATTTTGGGTTTACATTGACTAGATCTACGATGGTGTTCATTTTGAGCCAAGATACACAGAGTGTGTATCTAAATGTTGAATATGTGGTAGAAAATTAAAGAAGAAAAATGTGGAGAAGGGAAAAAAAGTATTTTATTATGCATTTGAGGTAATTTGTTTTATAATTCTAGGTTTGGTATTAATTTATGCTACATTATACCACCTAGGCTATGAATGTGTAAATTTTGCTCGTTGATAAAAATAAAATTTGATTTGATTTTACTTATCTAGGGAAAATTAATTACCAATGGATTACTCTTGAAGGGAATTTCTGTTAAGAAAAGGTATTTCTCCACACTATTATAAAAAAAAAGTCTTATGTCGGAAACCCCTATCCTTGAGATCATTGTGGTTGTTTGTGCTACACTCTCAAATAGTAATATATTTTGGGTAGGAATTGCATTGGAAATGGTTACTATATGGACTCTCCACTATTAAGGAAACAAAGCCTTTTTTTAAAAGCAGTTGATAAACAAAATAAAGTTAAATTTGGGGATATGGGTGTTCACTCAGGAGACACAGCTTTGTTTGCTGCCTTGCCTTATTGCAGAATATTGTCTCTTCATAAACAGTTTCAGTTCTTTAAGGCAGTTCCTTTGAACTATGAAGCTCTCTTGGAGCTGTTTATCTGATTTCTTATAACTTTAGCCTGCACTTTTTTAAGACTCAAGCATGAGGTAGGGAAGAGGATATATATCTCTGCAATGCATCTTTAAGTATGCCTAAGACTATCTAATACCAGGGGTGGGTTCTAACTTACCTCGCCGCTGGTTCGCTTCCTCCTGCGCTGCTTCACATGCGCGTGCGCATGCACAGTACAAAAAATTATACACACACACCAAAAAAAGGCCGAAAACAAGATGTTGACGCATGCACAGTGCCGGAAACTTGCTTCTGTGCATGCGCAGAAGAAAAAAATCCAAAAAGAACCCCCCCAAAAAAAAATTCAAAAAAAGATGGCAGCATCCATGGACCAGAACCGTTTCTGTGATGTCACCAGCGGCTTACTAACTACTCTATAGAACCGATCCGAACCGGTAGGAACCCACCTCTGCCTGGTACCCTGGAGAGGCAGTGTAGCATGTCAAATAAATAAGTCAGTTGGAGTTTTGGCATGGAATAGGGCAGTTTCCAAACTATCTCATGATTAAGGCATGGTTGCTAAACCATTCTGTAAGGAATATTGAAACATTAATTTATTTATTCCTTGAGTGCCCAATCACACTAGGCCAATAAAGAATATTCTATTCTACATTCTATCCTATCCCTGTTCTTTGTAATGCTATTGTTGTGAACTAGTACGCACTTGACTCAGTGTGGAGCTGAACCTACTAAGGGCTGATTCACACATGTTGGGTTATTTGTTGATTCACTGGTCAGCATTGTATTTAAAGAAGTGCCTCTTGGGGCTGAGTTACCCAGGGTGACTTTTTCTCCTTAGGCAAATGAACTTAATGTTGCAGTCAGTCATATATTTTCTAGGGGTAATCATGCAATTGCAACCTTTCAATTGCCCTGTGCTGAGGTTATTCAAGCCAAAACTGAATTGCAATATCAGTCTTGGGAATGGAAAGGTCTATTGCTCTTATGTAATGTGATTATGATGAAACTAAGCTAAAAGAGACTCTTGAGATCTATAATGCCATACAATTTCAAACAGGTGGGGGTTCTGGTTACTTATGCAATGGATATGTGCCATCTGCAGGAATACTGGGCTTTCTCCTAGTATTACAGTAGATTGCTGCATTAGCTTATGAGCTGAACAGCAAACAGGGTGGCATTTCCTGAATGTAAAGAAAGCTAAGATGTCTGCTAATGTTTCTGAATTCTAGTTCCAGGAGAGGGGGAAGTTATTAGCAGTGCTTTCCCCCACCCTCTCTCTTTCTTTGTATGTAGCTGATTTGCTTACAGCTGATGTAAATTTAAGAAGGCTGTAATTCCATGATTAAAGGTTAGCAGCATTTTCTATTATAAACCCATGTTTTAATCACTTTATAAGTTGAGAGAGAGGAGCAGAAATTAAATATTTCGATTAACATATTTGGCAGACAACATCTTAAGCCTTTTCTCTGTTGTTCGAATTGTGTGGCATCTGAGGAGGATGGGAATCCAGTGGTGCTTTCTGTTTGGAAGGAGGCATTTTTGAGGAGAGAAAAATTTACATTCAGTTTTCTGTTTTTTTGCCAACACCTGATAAATGGAAAATGCTCCAGGCTCTTAGCTTTTTATGTAAACCCCTTTCTTGCTGATATTCCACACAATTTACCCATAGTACTTACCACTTCACAGAGCTAATATCAGATTTAATAATCTTTCATTATTTTTAATAATCATGCATTTTTGTTGGATCAAATTTAGGAAGACATGTTAATATACTGAAGGAACATTTGTAAGGTTTGGATGCCAGTTTTTAAAACATATCTTTACTTTTTAGTTTTAACAGTAAGGGACCTGGGTACACAGAATAAATTTTACACTAGGGTTGGCTTGTTGATGTTTTTATGTTTACATTTTAAATCTTGCTCATTTGAATTTTTTTAAGGTAAATGCATGCTATAAATATAATTGAGAGCTTAAAAAGAAGAGGAGGAAAGTGGGTATGTTTGCTGTCTTGAGTTATTTGTAGACAGCAATAGCACTTAGAATTCTATACCACTTCACAGTGCTTTACAGCCCTCTCTAAGCAGCTTTCAGAGTCAGCCTATTGGCCCCAACAATCTGGGTCACATTACCAAGAAGGATGGAAGGCTGAGTCAACCTTGAACTGGTGAGGCTTGAATCCCTGGCAATCAGCAGAACTGCCTGCAAGTATTGCATTCTAACCACCACGCCACCACAGCTCATGAAATAATAATAAGGCAGGGTATAAATATATAAAACCCTGCTATTTTAATGTTTCAGGAACTGTTACATTTTTTAAAGTCTTCAAGTCAGTGTTGACTCCAAGTGGTTTGACCTTGTCTTCCTTCTAGGGCTGCGAGAGACTGACTTCCCTCAAATTAGCCAGTGGCTTTTTTTTTTCTAAGACAGGATTAGAAGGTAATGCTTTTGTTTTCTAACATTGTGCCTTAACCACTATACCAACTGACTCTTTCTGTTCTATAGAATGAGCTGCATTTTCCCGCTAAATGCTAAGAAATGCTGGAAACAGTACATCGGAAATTAGTTTCCTTTGGAAGACAAAGCCCTGGGGATTAATAGTATTTTTGTAATATTTGTTTATTTACAAGTTGACTGGCATAACAGTAGAAACAGGAAATTTTTTCACTATGAGAAGACTGGGCAAAATGAATTTTTGAATATCCCTCCCTCGCATATTTTGTTCTGTGTTTTTAATGGTAATATATATTTCTCCATTGTTTTCTGACCCTTGAAATTAATAGTCCAGTAAATAAAACTATGTTGACAAGTACTGAAATAATTCTTGGGATAATATTTGATGCTTAACTTTACTAATGAGAATTACTGATTTAGCTATTTCAAATACAGAACTAAGGATAATTCTCTCTTCCCTACCAAAATTTCAAATTGACCTGACAAGTCATTCTTAGGGCAGGTAGAAATCCTGCTAAATTTGATTCAGACTACCAAAAAGTGAATTTTAATTCCCAAGGTGTTGCTTTTTGTGTTTCAATAATTATATGGCCATATCTGACCCTTCTTGTTTTCCATTTAATTCCAAAGTTGGCTATACTCTCTCTGCTGACTTCAAAAAAATGTGCCTTTTTATAGATATTCTGTTTTAATGCTGTGCAAATATATCCAGCTTTTATTAATTAAATATCCCTTAAACAACACTTCCAGTCTTATCTAAGGCCTTCGCTGACCTATAATTCCAATTTAAAGCTTATCCTTTTGTTTTATATGATCTGTCATCTTTTTGTGACGGTTGACAGTCCCTGTTGATCATTCTCTGCCACAGTCAGTATACATCAATATAGTAAATACTTTTCCCTTAAAATCTCACTATCCCATGTTGCCAGTTCATGGAATTTAAATTTCTGGGTTAAATTAAAATGGGAAATCTCAATTAGTGTGAATCAGAGGTTGCAAGGCCCCTGGAGTAGCTTCAGATCAAGCTGTTTATATTAAAGCCACTGATTGTTAGGGACATATTTGTTAGGGATGGCAGTTTGCTAAAATAAATAACAAAAAATTGCACATGTTAACCTCTCTGACATTCAGATTACCCCCAAGTACCCTCCCCACTTTTTAATCTTCATCTTATAATGTTACCATATCTCCCCTGAAGGAAAATAAATAAACAAACAGCATGAAAGTGTGATCGCTTGCTGAAAAATGTTGACAACTCTGGTGTAAATGGTTCGTATGTACCAATAAATGGAACTATGTAACGTGTTAGTTAACTGAAATTTGATTTCTTTTTCTGAATTCCTTTCTTATTTCCTGTTCTTGTGCTAAGCATGACACTATCCTTTGCATTTTGTATTGGGTGAAACAATTTACAAAATGTATCTTATGCTGCCTGGGAATTTTGCGAATTATAAATTGGGAATTTTCAACACATTTGGAAGATGCTTCGGTTGAGAAGTACCTTTACCACAGTTTCACTAGAGGTATAGAACTTACTTTAAATGGCTACTATTATAACCATGGCTGCTATTATAACCATGGTGATTACGCTGAAATGGATAAAAGCTCTGAAGGATCCACATAAGCCCATCTTTACTAAATTGAACACCAGATATCTATCACAAAGTCAAGGTACTGATTACACGGGCTCAGGAATTGTGGGAGTTGAAGTCCATAAGTCATAAAATTGTCATAATTGCCCACCCCTGCATTAAATTAAACCTGTAGGATCAGGTCTCCTTCTGCTTTTCTTTTATTCAGAAGTAAATGCAAGAGGCCCATCAGTTTCAGGATGTGGGCAGGTTTAATCTTTTGTATTCTCGTTTTTAGCCATCTTTTCTATACAACTGTTGTGAGGGGTAGGAAAATAAGCTATTTTTATTACAATTAAGTTTGACCTGGAATGGGAGAAAAAAGAAACATTATTACCTAAATGGCAATGAAAAACAACCACGCCATCTGATAGCCACGTGTGGGCAATTGAAACAGCACATTAAGATTTTCCACAAAAGATAACTTGTAATACAATATACAACAATATGGTAGTGATGTTTACTTCCCCACGCACGCTGGTGGGTGGGTTGCTGTCATATAGCCTGTGATCATTCACAGATTTGACGCATGATGGGAAATTATGACTACCTTCTGACTAGGCCTGAGATGTTATCCCCATTTCTCACAGAGGCATTTCTACCACACATGTGCCATTTGTCTTATAAGATCAAACATCTGATAGTCTTGAAAAACTTCTCTGCAAAGAGGTCTTTTATTGATAATAATGAAGTGCTTTCTAAATTGGGGGAGATGGTACATGACCACGGAAATGTCTTTAGACAACACTGGCTCCCTCAGCTAAGAAACGAAGATGAGCACCCCACCCCCCCGAGTCAGACACGATTGGACAGAGAAACCTTTTCTTTTTGCCTTTATGTAGCCAAAGAGAGCTTTGCTTTGGGAGGGAGCAGTCGGGCAGCGCTTCCCCCCCTCCCTGAGCACCTTCAGCCTCGGAGCCTGCAGCAACTCCTGGCCCTCGCGCAGTAAAGATAAACTTCTCATTGTGAGTGCGAGGCAATTAACTTCTCGCACTCAGGAGAAGTTTTTCTTTACTGGCCAAGGGCCAGGAGTTGTTCCAAGACTGCAGGAGCCCGGGGAGGGGGCGAAACACTCCCCGACTTATCCCTTCCAAAGCAAGGTTTCAAGCTTGCCTGGAGAGACGGTTTTTCTTTTAAGAAAATCCCGAAAGGGCTGCAAGATCCAGAATGGCATGTCTCACAGCCCTCTCGCCCCATGCAGGGTTGAGTTCAAAACTTAACTTGCCGGATGTTCAATGCCTCCCGGGTCATGTGGGCACGCCTCACGCGCACCCCGTGGGCACACCTCACGTGCACTGTGGGCGCGCGCGCATGCGCAGTAAAAAAAACCACCTATTTTTTAAAAAAGGCCGAAAATGAGATGCCGACACATGCGCAGTGCAGGAAACTTGGTTTCTGCGCATGTGCAGAAGAAATTAAAAAAACAAAAAAAATGTTGTCGCCCACGGAGCAATAGAACCGGCTCCATGACATCACCAGCAGCCTATTACATACTCGGTAGAACCGGTCCGAACCGGTAGGAACCTACCTCTGAATTGTGTGCCTGACAGATTGTAGCCTCAAGAAACCAGGCACTCTGCTTCCATTAACATGGACTATTCTCAATGAAGTAACCGTTCAGAATAAGATGCCAGCCCAGTCTATACACAAATTTATAGTAATGTAATAACAAGTCTGTTAGGAATGTCTATGTGCCTTTTTTCAAAGTAGTTTTTTAAGCCCAGATAATTGGGCATGAGATCAAGTCTGTAAGCAACTGAATCATAGTAAACAGTTTCAAAGAGAGTAGAATGCCAAAGTTACTGTAGCGATAACAAAGGAATTCCAGTCAATCTAGACATAGTTCATTTACTGCTTTAGTAAATTATTATGGCTTCCATATGTTGAAATAGCAATGTATTTATACCCTACCCTTATAATGCAATTAGAAAACAATTTTGTTTTCAGATTGTTCTTCAAAGATCTTTAGTCAAAAATAGCTTTCCAAGATATTGTGATGAATAGTATTGATTCTGTCATGATGGTTAGAGGTTGCAGTGCTAAAACTACTTTACAACTATTATATTGCAATAATCAACAACATAACTCTCCTTGCCATGCTCAACCAGGCATGTTTTTCTGCTCTTTAGAATTTAGAGTTCATTCTGAGTTATAATAATGTTTAACCTACTTGTTTTTCATTCTTGCTTGATGAAAAAAGGACGAATGGGAAGAATCTTCACACAGCTATAGAAAATCCTCAAGATTTGGGTTAGCACTGGCATATCTGTACAGTTTCCAGCCTCTCCTGCTCATCCCAGAGTTCTGTCAGTTAAATAGAAGCACCATCCAGTCAAAATCAGATCCTACAGTCTTATTACCATGGAAACAAGGTCTTAAAGGTTTTGGTACCTATTTTTGATAAAACCCTGGTATTGTCCTTTTTGCTTTGAACTTCAGTATAGATTTAAGTGCTGAGTGCTATGTAACTTTGGCTGTTTTGTTGTATGTCTGCCTGTGGTTCCACTGGGGCACCCAACAGTTAAAGGGAGATTTGTCATCAACTTGCTTGCTATGTTATACTTTCGCATTTCTGTTTAAATCTGTCTGCTAAAGTTAATAATAAAGTTTAAAATCTCCTTTCTTACTGGTATGTTCATTGTCTCTGGATTCTCAAAGAACCAATTATTTAGCGTCAAGTCACTGTCTGACACTTGGCAATACAACTCCAGAAGCTTTTTGGTTTTATAACGTATTTATTTTCTGTCTCTTTTAATTCTTTCCATGAATTGAAGATCCATTCACTTGGCTGGTAACAGTATCAGTTTATCTGTTCTATCAAAGGACTTTATTTGTTGTAAATCTTTATTCCCAAAAATCTACGTTGGAAAGTAGATTCATTGAGCATGGTGCCCATTAATGGTTCCTGGATGAGGTTTTGAGGTGTGAGGTGGTGCCTTCCCTGGCTCCTGGCACTCAACTTAAGAATGCAGGTAGCTGACAATTTCTTCAGATGTTGCCAGTCTTTTTTTGAGGAGCAACTACCTGGAGCACAGATGGGCAATCACACAGCTTCCTCCTTATCTGGGGAAGTTCTGTTTATTCGAGCATAAAGCTCAGCTACCAGCAATCTCCTTAATGTCATTTCTGCAGCTTAGCAAAGGCATGTTGGCCTGCCACTGTTTTGCCTGGAAACCTATATTGTTATAGGTTTATATGCCTAAGGGGATTATTAATGTTGTTTCTTTATATATGAGTAGAAGTATATTCCTATAAATAAATATATTCTTATGACATAGCAAAACTATTATAAATTTAAGTTTAGTAGTGTTGAATTAACTTTTTTTGTTTATTATTGAAGTAAATTATTTCTTATTATACTCTTTAACTGTTCTTCTAGGTCTAGGATATCCTCTGGCATCCAGCTAATGCTCCAAGAACTTTGCTTATTTTAAGCAGTACAATAACAGAACTAATTATTTTATTTTGTAGCATATTGGAGGCAACTACCGTGTTTCCTGAAAATATGACCTGTCCCGATAATAAGACCAACCCTGCTTTTTGGGGTGGGCGTAAATATACACCCTCCCCTGAAAATAAGCCCT
>JANHFT010002030.1:197579-208890 GCA_032467955.1 Pseudoxenodon macrops
GTTAAAGGGAAGAGGGTATCAATTTATTCTCCATAGCACCTGAGGGCAGGACAAGCAATACCCTGTTTCCCTGAAAATAAGACCTCCCCCGATAATAAGCCCAATCAGGCTTTTGAGCGCATGCACTAAAATAAGCCCTCCCCGAAAAATAAGCCCTCCCTAAAATACAGCCGCCGCCATGAGGTGACACGCTTGCTGCCTCCTGCACCTCAAAAATAATAAGACCTCCCCGAAAATAAGGCCAAGAGCTTATTTCGGGGGTCAAAAGAAAGTAAGACCCTGTCTTATTTTCGGGGAAACACGGGTATATATTTGCAGACACTCTCCTGATAGGAAATCTAAATGCAATCCTTGAAAGAAAAACTTAAGTAAATATATTGTAATTAAACTAGGGGCAGTAATAGCAGGTGAACAACATGTCACAGTTAGATAACTTTAATTGTCTGCTAGCTAAGACACTGACTGGGTGGTCTTGGCAAATCGTGCTGTCTCTATGTATGATCTGAGTCACTCAATGTACGGTGAGATGAAAATGGAGTAAGGATTGTAAAGCACAATGTTTATTTTTTTTGTATCTTGCTTTACAAGACTGAAAAAATGAGGGGACACGGTGGCTCAGTGGCGAAGATGCTGAGCTTGTCGATCAGAAAGGTTGGCAGTTCGGTGGTTCAAATCCTAGCTACGTGTAATGGAGGGGGACCTTTGCTTTTACCTTTATAGTTCCTTGGATATGAACAGTGTTTGGTCAAACCCAGATCCTATTTAACATTTTTCTTTGGGAGCTAAACAGATACCAATGGGAAGTGCACAAGCAGATTGTGAACAGAATAGAATCTTCCTGTTATTTTCATTGAAAATCTTTGTTAAGGTGTGATTTACCTCCATCATGAAAACATTAATAACCTGATATGTCATAAATTTGTTTGAACACTCTTTTAAGATATCCAAGGTAGCAGCCAACACTACATCATTTAGTAGTAGTGTAGCAAAAATTAATAGGGTGGCAAAACTCTTTCTCTCAGTCTTCAATCTCTCTGTTCAGTAGATGACCCCAGGCTCTCATTTTACGAGATACTCATAATACTTTGAGAGACTGTGAATTTTATATAGTGAGTTTTTCCATCTCTTAATTTTGAGAAAGATGGGAGCTCATAACAGATCTGGAACTCACCTTTAACATCAATCTGAAACCTGAAACTATCTTTTAACTTAAAAAAAAAAGAAGCAAACAAAATCCCAAGTAAGCAAATTGTGATTCCACAAATGTGTCTCTATTTATAAGTAAAAGAGCAGTCCATTTGTGGATGGCACAAGTGATTTGAGTTTACTTCCATGCAGGAAAATTAAACGTTTTGCTTCATTTGCAAAGGTCAGTGTAGCAGGAAAAGCATCCGATGTAATGAAAATATAAAGTGTCATATCTGCTTAAAGGAAATGAAAATGATTTCTTTCACCAGCAATGGAATTTTTCATATTAAGTAATTTGTTGCGATAAATAGCCATAATATTGTCCATGTTTGTTGAAGTTTGAAATCAGAAAATAGATCTACAATTATTTTTATATATTTTTTAAATATTGGGAATGGGATTGAGGAAGGGCAACAATAGTTTTATTTAAGTTTTGATATAAACACTCCTATTATGGAAATTTGTTGAATAAAGTACAAAAATCTACTCAAAATGCAGTATGCGTTGCATCATCTAGTACGGTATTTTGCGGCGAGCAATTTTGTAACACAGTTGAAACTATCCAAAGTCCTAGTCTTTTTTTTTAAAGCTTTGCTTTAATTAGAAGACATTTTTAGGTTATTATTACAACCTCCCTTTATTTCCTAGTGTTCTGGCAGCAATTATTTGGTGGTTTTATAATATAACATTCACTAAGGAAATATCAACTGCCATGTTAAGAATGTGCTTTTAGGATGCATATCTGTTCTTCAGACATGAACTGCCAGTGAAAATAAATGCTTCTACAATGAACAGTGTAAATTATATTCAAATATACAGTATAATAATAAACAGGAAGCAGCAGCATCTGTGTCTCAGACTAGATTCTCAGGGATCTCTGCATTTGGCTGTGCTAGCCACATCTGTCTGTCTGTCTGTCTCTCTCTCTCTGTCTCTCTCTCTGTTTCCTTCTGTCTCTGTCTGTGTGTGTGTGTGTGTCTTTGTAACCATCATATTCATGCAAGAGCCAGACTTCTGTGTGGGACTGTTTCTGTGTGGATTTATTTTCATTTAATGGGAGCTGATAAATTACCCAGGTATATTTCGTAAATGTTCCTTCTAAAGACCAACATCCATAATAACTTATAGTTTCAATTCCCATGAGTTTTCCAGGTGGAATGGCTAGCATTCCATCCGTGGTTTTCTGTTCTTTTTTTTTTGGGATGAGAAGAAGCAGTGATTTTTTTTATCACTCTTTCCACTGAGGCATCAAAACATAGTCTTTGAAAATACAGAAGAGTGCTATATATTTGCCCGCAAAAGCTTAAAATTGTCTTATATACCTTTTGGTTGGGACTGCAAGCTGTCTGATGGATAAGAATGTGAATGGAGAATGGACAAGTAGAGTTGGAGACTATACAGTGTGTGTAGCTGCAACAAGTGTGGAGGAAAGGCAGGTGTCAGACATGCCTACTAGTATTTTAATGGCAGCTGGAAAGATTGAGATGGCTTGTAAAATTTTAACTATAGGCTTGAAAGCAGAAAAATGGGCTAGGGAGACAGAGAAGATAGCTGCTGGTTAGCTGATGTAAGCTCCTAGGAGCAGGTTGAAGTATATCACTTCTTGAATTGTGCATAGAATCATCATTCCCAACATTGCAATATTTTATTTTGTGATCTCAGTACAGATAATATGCAGGTTTGAACTAGACCAGTGATTGTTAACCTTTTTCTTCTTGCGTGCCAAAAATGGCAGCAAATGCGTGCTGCCACGTGCATGCGTGCCAGCACACAACCCCACCCATGCACACTGCACTGCGCATGCACCCCCCTAATTGGGCCGTTTTTCGCCCTCCAGAGGGTGAAAAATGGACCAACAGGACTTCCATTTTGCCAGTTGGACTGTCTTTCACCATCTGGAGGCTTCAGGGAAGCCTCCTGAAGGCAAAACACGGCCCTACGGGCAAACTGGAAGTTCGGGAATGGACTTCCAGTTTGCCCGTTGGGCTGTTTTTTACCTCCGGAGACTTCAGGGAAGCCTCCGGAAACCTCCGGAGGGTGAAAAATGGCTGAAAATCAAGGCTGAAAATCAGCTGGAACTGACAGGGCAATGCCTCGCATGCCCTCAGAAATAGCTCCCCGTGCCACCTGTGGCACGCATGCCATAGGTTCGCCATCACTGAACTAGACAGTAGAAGTCAAATTGTAAGTATCAATCCATTTACAGTAGTTAAAAATTAATGTGATAAGAATATTGGATTTATGTTTGCAATTAGGCATATGGCATATTACTTGTGACGAGGTGGCTGATAGGTTGCATTCAATTTTATTAGTATTTTAGTCTGACTTTGCAGACTACTTAAATTTGTCTACCCTTACATTTTTTTTCTAGTTGTACATACCAGATTTTAAACATAGTGGTTGCTTGTGAGAATTATACATATCAACAGTGTACCTCTTTTTCTTGTTTAGGTATGTGTCTTGTGCGTTGGGATGCCCTTATGAAGGAACTATCCCTCCAGCTAAAGTTGCTGAAGTAAGATTATTTTTTCTAAAATAAAACCAAACTAGAATATGTGTGTATTAAATATACCCCTGCAACTCCTTATTCTTCCAAATTTGTAGGGATACTGTAGCTGCATGCATAATTAATTCCCCTGTGATAATTAAAACTGAGAATTCAGGAATATGCTTGACATATATTTATTTATATATAATGCACTCTGAAACGGAACTCCAAGTACCCTGAGAGGTACTTCTAACCTTTTAAATTGGTGTCAGTCAGTTCTTCTCACTGAAGGTAAAAAAAATATTTACATTTCAGCTGTATAATTTGACTACATCTTGTCTATTAGCTGTATTAGACAATACGTAGCCTCCATTTCCAATCCAAATACTGCAGCCTGAGCCATAGCTATTAGCTGCCATCAAATATACTATGTGTGTATATTTTCAGAAGCAAGAATAACTGTCGGTTCTGATAACAATAGAAGCATCAGCTCCCACTGTGTCTTAGTAAACCAGAAAGTAAAACAGATGGTGGGGATTTTCTTCATTCGATGCAATAAAGGCGCCTTCCTGAATATGTCATGAACACTTCGGCTCAAGCCAAGATTTAGTATTAAAGCTGATAGAATTTATACAGTCTGCCTCTTCTGTATCTGAGGAGTAGATGGACTGCAGAAGCAACAAAAATATGTTTTTAAGTCTAAGAACCACCCATGTGAAAAAAGAACGTGTGTATAAATGTTTATCTCTGGAATAAGGAACAGCGGAACAGGAGAGCGCCCGGCCACTGATTCATCACTATTCTGTTTCTTGGACAACAACCTTTGACCTGCCACCCCAAACAAAGAAAAGCCTCATCCTGAGAAAAGTAGTCCTACATTTTTTTATATGAGTTTATTTCCCCCTCCCCTCAAAAAGAGGGAAGGGATGTAAACTCTGAATCCTTTTTTAAACCGGAAAGAGGACTGAAAATACAACTCAGCTACATATTGATAATCCTTGACTCACAAATCTTTTTGAAGTCACAATGGACTCAATAAAAGTTACCTATAATCCTGTTCTCAAAGTTAGGCTGCTGCACCACCTGTGTGGTCATGAGTTCACAATTTGGGCATGGCAGCTGGTTCATATTTATGACCAGTTGCAGTGTCCCATGGTCATGTGATTGTGTTTTGCAATGTTGTTGTTTTTTGTCACTTTCCAACAAAGTCTATCCTTTGGGTAACCTGAGTTTGGCTTTTACTTAAAAACCATGGTGTTTTACTTAACCTTGGTCTGGTGGTGACCCGACTTATGACTACAATGACTTACAACCAAAATTCCAGACTCAATGGTGATTGTAATTCGAGGACTACCTGAATATAGAATAGGGATCTGCTTTAGCTTTTCATTTATTAGACAATATACTGTAATATCACATGGACTTTTTCCTGGTCTTACTTTGTTTAGGCAGACTAAAACCACTAAATAGAATGTCCTATTGTTTGGTCAAATCTCGATTTAAAAAGACTACAAAGTGGCAATGTGACATGCATATGTAAATGCAAAGAATTGATTTGGCAACTCAGATCTGTTTTCCCGACCCTGTGCCTTCCAGACCCGTTGTGATTAAAATTCCCAAAATTCTAAGCCATCAAGTTTAGATGCTTCAAAGGAGATAGAAATGAGCCAGTTGAAGCGAAAAATGAATGGGTTCCTAATACCTCAAAAATTCTTCTTTGGCACATGTGAATTTGTAACATTCAAGTAGACCACTGATTTTTTTTAATGAAATCATTAAAAAAATACTAGATTGCGCTGAAATGGACAAATTAACAAAAGGAATAAAAGGAAAGGAGGAGACTGAATATTACCAAGTGTGGGATAAAATGTATAATTGGATAGAGGAAAGAAATAAAAATCCAAAAATTGTATAAAAGAAATGGAGAGAATGGTAGCCAATGTAAATATGTAATAAAATAAAGATTATAAGTGGAAAAATGTACTAAAAGAATTGGACATAGAAATAGGTAATTATGTAAAATAAGATAGAAACAGATAGGGACTTGTGACAGTTGGGGAAGATGAAGCCCCTATTGTGTATATGGTTATATTTGTGTTTGTCTGTATGTCTAATTTTATAAAATATTTTCCCCCCCGAAAAAAATAAAGTAGACCACTGTTATTACCTCTCACATTTGAAAGAACTCTGTTTCTCCCTAATCAGGTCTCAAAAAGGCTATATAGTATGGGATGCTATGAGGTGTCTTTGGGAGATACCATTGGAGTGGGGACCCCTGGCAGTATGAAGAGAACGCTGGAAACTGTTATGATGGAAGTTCCATTGTCCGCTGTGGCAGTGCATTGCCATGACACCTACGGCCAGGCCTTAGCCAATATTCTTACAGCTATGCAGGTAACTTCTAGCCTCTGAGCTCATCTTCACAACCCTCCTTCATTCATATGCTTATGCAGGTTGGAGAACAGAAGGGGGAAACAAATGCAGCTATGTGCTGAGCTAATCAGGTTTTAAAAATTATTTTAATGATTTTTTTTATTGATGTGATGCTATTCCAAGGGCATGGGATGGGGGCTGAAGAGGCAAGATTATCATGTGGCCTCCTAATTGTCTTTCACTTGCGACATAGCAGTTTAGAAATCTGATTTCTGAATACACACTTCATTACCAGCAGAGAGAATTTATGTGCTGTATAGATTCAGGTATTCTGCAGACCCCATTACTGCAGGAAGGAATAAAATTGAGGTAAGCATTTTAAATAGTCTTCGAGGAAAAGCCATGGAACTTTGGTTTTATATAGGATAATTGCAGTGAAATTATTATATGCCCCAAAGTGGAAATGTTTGATACTATCTGTAATGGAGATATGGTTGGTAAAGATGATGGGACTTGCAGAGATGACTAAATTGACTTCTTTGATTAGAGACAACATGTGTATTTATTGCTGACTGGAATCTCCTTGTAGACTTTCTGCATGAAACAGAAAATGGACTTTTGATTTGTGGTTTTGATGATTAGAAAAGATTAGGCAATGGAAAAAATAGAACTTTTTTGTAATCATGGAGTAAGAGATAATTTTGTAATCATATTTGCATTTGCTGCAAAGGAAATTTTCTTTTTCTTTCTATTTTCTTTTTGTACTATTGTTTTTTTCTTTCTTTCTCTTTTCACTCCCCCCCCTTTGGATTAGTACACACACACACATACGCACGCGCGCACACAGACACACAGACACACAGACACACAGAGAGAGATAGGGTTATATTCATATATTCATGAATATGAGTATGAATATGAAGCAAGTACGTCTGACAGTAAGATAAATGTTGTTAAAAATCAGGGGGTGGTGGAAGCCAGTGCTGCTGATTCTATTTACATCATCCAAATCCACAGGAGAACATAAAACTGGAACCCAGATCTCCAAGAAGGAAACAGCTCTTAAAAGAATATTTATCACCTATAAATATATGTGATATTGTTTTAGGTCTTGGGCACACATACATACATGGATGAGTTAATTAAAACATTAGATTTGCAAGACAATTTAAAAAAAAATACAGAGAAATTTCTGAGTTATCTTGAAATTTTTAGTCAAAAGGCATAATAAGGGGTGGGGGAGATTTGTGGTGTTACATGCTCCATGTATCATGCCCATTGCATCTTGGAAGAAAGTGTGTCCTTTTTCATCCTCTCCCTCTATTGCCTCTATGGAAAACTTTCCGAGCGTCTTCTTCCAGCAGCTCTAGCAAAAATAGATTGCTGGCCATTTATGTATTTATGAAATTAATATGGGTGCTCTTCAAAATCCAGTAACCCTTGGCTGGCTCTCGGTAATATCTAAACCACTGAATAAGGGATCTCTCCCAAAAAGGGATTGCTTTTTAAAGTGGCCATGCTTGCTTGCCTTCTATATTGTGGGCTAAGTGGTGAGAGAATGATCCTCCTATGGCAACACATTGTGGTAAGGAAAAGGAAAATGTTCTGTAGAACATTGGTGGGATCAAAAGCACATGAAATAACATTTTTAGATTGTAAGTAATGCATGGTTTCACCTTTGGTGAAGGAACTGAAGGAGAATGCTGAGGAGCATAGCTTCAAGTTCTTTTTCAAGGCCAACACAGTGACACTTACTGAATGCCAGTGTAACGGATATGCTGTCTTGGCTTTGACTAGTGACAAAACCCAACAATACGACCTCCAAATTTTACAATTTGTGAAAAAACGTATTAGAAAAAAATCAGGAAAAGGGAAAATATTGATGGAGCTGTTTCTTTTTCTTTCTTTTTTGGTGCTGTCTGTTTCCTTTTAAAAGCTTTAATGGTAGCACGAACAGAAATGTTATACAATATAGGAAAGAAATGCAAATGGAAAATGGAAAACAGCTTCCTGTTTGGAAATCGTACCAGGAAGGTAGTCAAGGTTTTGATCTGGTGATTCTGCTTCTTTAACGTGTTTCTTATAGAACTATGGAAAGTGAAGATGACATTTCCAGTTTTCCACTATTAAACTCAGAAAAAAAGAAATAGTGGGATAAACAATACAGATCAGATATTTTTAGATATCCATTATTAACAAGGGCAATATATACTTTAGGAAGCAAAGAAAAATTCGGGCCCCAAAAAGCAGTATGTATAACAGGGCTAATTTTATGAATACATATGGGTTCTTGAGTCCAGCAAATAAATTCATTCGAAGTAATGTTTCTCAAAAAGACCCTGTTAATGTTCTTAACTTGATGCTCTAGAAAAAATAAATTGTGAGCTTCTCTTACTGATTCTAATTTATGTTTTCTTAGTGGCACTAACTATCGGGGGAAAGAACGTGAAACAAAAAGATGGCACTTTTTAAAAAGGATTTAAAATATCTAATAATAATAAGTGAATGTATTTTCAGGCAAGGATCGGTGATGTAGTATTTATAGGGACCAAAACAGATGCAACATCTTATATATACTGTAATTCTGAAATTAAAGGATTAAAAGAGTTGAAATGTTTTGGAATTATTATACCTCATAAGATTTCAGTGTTCAGACATGGGAACTTATAACATTCAGATGTAATTCATTCATTCATGAAGTCCATAACTGGAACCTGAACAGTTAACATACTCCTGCTTTAAAAGTCCTGTAAGCAATATTTAAGGGGCTTCTGATTATACAGTCTAGTTTCCCTGTTAATTCTTGCCTCATATAAAACTTTAATCCTATTGGATATTTGTTCTCTTTTCTCTGACTATACCTAAGTGAGGCAATCTGCATGAAGTGTCATAGATTTTTTTTTGCTAGAAAATTATATTTACATGTTCCTGACAAAAAGTGAAACTTGAATGCTGGCCTGAAACCTTAGCCTAATTGATACGAGAAAGCCAGGCATAAATAATTCTTATGGCAAGTCTATGCTTTATGACTGATTAAGTTTTTAGAGCATTCTTTTATAAATAGCAATGTAATCCCTGTTAGCACTGATGAACTTACCTAGTTTGGTAATGAAATGTCTGCAAGAAAACAACCAAGCTCAGTGAACACCAATCTTCTTTCTCTCTTCCTCTCTCTCTCTCTCTCTCTCTCCCTCTCCCTCTCCCTCTTCCTCTCCCTCCCTCTCTCTTTCTCTCTCTCTCCCCCTCTCCCTCCTCTCTCTGAAATTTATGATGTATCAAGGGACACTGACAATCTGAAGCTTGACGTGGTATGATTTAACCAATCAGTAGGCAAAGATTAGTTTATGCAGCTTATTTAAATTGTTTTTAAACCACTTCCTTAAGCCAACAGTGGACAACCACAATACCTTTGTTGCTGCTGAACACAACACCCATGGGCAACAGCAAGAAGTGCTGGGAGTTGTAGTTGAGCAGTATCTGGAGGGTCATACGTTTGGTGTGGATTGGACTGACAACCAGAGTAGGACGGCTGAGTAGGTTTTGTGGGCCTCGGCATTTGACAATAAATCTGGATCTCAAAAAAAGGGGGGTGTTGGAATGGATGTAGGGAGTTAAACCAAGTGTTGACAAGAAGCTTAAGTTTAGCACAATACTTTGCAACTGCAGAAACTTGGCAGCAGTTATGGATCATTCTGCGTGTACAACCTTATTTCGGTTTGAGAATAAGAGAGCTGGCGCTGGTTCAAACCCTCAGTAATTTTTCCCTACCGTTTTCGTGTTTTGGAATGTAACATTCCTCAAGCATCTGTCAAACACGCAGGGGAGTTGCCATGTCAGCTAGATATAAGAACTATGTACCATTTAGAGGTGGAAATCCAGAAGCCTCATCTTCATTGAAGAAAAAAGGATTGATATTAGAGGTGATTTTGGGCTCACCATTTTATACAGCTCTTATACTCAAGAGTTTCCTTTGGGCTTTGGTAAATTGCTTTCTACTGGCAGTCATTTCCATTTCAGCTTCTCTAATTAAATATGTAACTCTGAATTTTTCAGCTCCTTGTAGTCAGCCAAAATCTATCTATCATTGCCTGCTTTCCATTAGCAGAAGGAATCGTTGTTTGGTTTTCCCATCTTGGGGGTCTGGTTTTGAAAAATCATTTTGCACTTCATAAATAGTAAAGAAACTTGGAATTATGCAGTAACGTTCATTGGTAGCTCTCAGCACTCTTATTGGCCAAGTGGGTTTTGACTGAATTAATGGTTTGTTAAACTAAGACCCAATTATGAAATGTCTTCTAAGATTCTTCCTCCCTTAGGGTTGCGTCTGCATCTCCGCATGTGTGGTTTGCAAATCCAGCTTCTTAGTTCAGATGTAATGATGTCTCCAGTGGTGCTGCTGTAGCATTTTTCCTAATAAGTATGTCCCAATGACTTTGTAAAATATATTATTAATGTTTCAATTTCAAATACAGATGGAATGAATGCCTTCATGGTGAAAGCACACTATATGTGTGATAATAAGCTCCATCGTTTCTAGACGAGGAAAAAAACCCAAGGGATTGACTAAGGTTCAGTGCTTAGTGTAATGGGAATCCCTAAATGAAATAGATGCAAGGGAGGTTATTTTCCTCTCTTTCTTCATTTTCAAGGGAAATCCTTATTTATTATATTTAGGAAGGGATAGTTAGACTATCAGCAAAGTTATAACAGTATAACAGAGCAAGCCTGGCTATAGAGTGTCTATTTCCTGTCTACTTCCTATTCTAAGAAAGTTATTCAAGTTCCTCTGAACAGAGCATTTAGCCATGCATAATTGGAATGGAATCGGGTATGTTACTCTTCCTCTAAATTCCTTGGGTAAACCAGGGAATTTAGTCAAAGAGAAGAGTTGGCACCAAATTCTGCTTGTAGGTGCTTAAAGGCAAGTAGCAGTCTCTATTTGGTGGTAAGTGATCAGCAGAGTTGCCAATCCCATAAAGCAGTGTTTCTCAAGCTTGAGATTTTTAAGAAGTGTGAACTTCAACTCCGAAAATATTCCAGCCCCAAATTCTGGGAGTTGACGTCCACACTTCTTAAAACTCCTAAGCTTTAGAAAACACTCCATAGAGAATTCTACTCACATTTAAGCCAACACCTCCCCCCCACTCAGAGCTTACTCCTCCACATAGTAAGGAGGGGAGGTATTGAGAGGCAGGAATATCTTCTTCTTCTTCTTCTTCTTCTTCTTCTTCTTCTTCTTCTTCTTCTTCTTCTTCTTCTTCT
>JANHFT010002031.1:20113-33744 GCA_032467955.1 Pseudoxenodon macrops
GCAATGTGATAGAAATACTCGAAGGCTCAGAAATGAAAGTATGATAATAGAAGTAATGTGTTAAAATCAAAATGAAATGGAATTGCAATTAGTAAAAAATGTTATGATTATGTGTATGGATGTGCTATCCCAGAAAACAAACATTCACAGCATGAGATATATAAAGATGGGGAAAAAACTTATTTTAAAAAAGCATCGCTAAAGGGGACGAATGGCTAAGCAAGGAGCAGGAGCCCTGCCATGCCCAGTGAGGGGGGGAAGAGATGGCAAGAGGAGCTTAGGTTGCCGTCCCTTGATTAGCCACCCGCCCCCTTTAGCGATGTAATTTGGAGGTGGCAGGTGGGGCGGGGTGAACCGCGAGATGTTAACCCTGGCTAGAAACTGCGGAGAAGAGGCTGGTCAGGCCAGTCACCTGTTGCCGTGGCTTCTGGCAACCGGGGTAGAGAGGCAGCAAAGGGAGTCGCAGCCCCGCATGGGGCCAGAGTGCACGGCCAGAGTGGGACATGCACTTCCACAGCGGTCGCTGTTGGAAGACTCTGCCCCGGCTGCCGGAGGACTCTGCAGCAGGCGGCTGGCCCAACTGGTCTCTTACCACTCAGTCAGTGAATGGTGCTCTGCCCGGCTGGAGGGAGGGTTGTCCGCTGGGTGGCACAACATGGCAAGAGGTGCCAGGCGCCTGCTGTCTTGCGAGTAGGGCGGGAGTTTGTAGGCAAGGGGATGGATAGGAGGCAGGCGAGCACCAAAAACACTGGGGGGGAGAGAATAGAGAGGCAGCTCCGGATCAGCTCAGCTGATCCACAGGTCTGGTTTAAGGGGTCCAGTTGCCCCTAGCTGACAGGGGAAGGGAAGGGCTGCCTCCTATGCTGGCCATGCCCACCCCTTCAGGAGGGCTTATTTTCAGGGGAGGGCGTATATTTACGCCCACCCTGGTCTTATTATCAGGACATGTCGCATTTTCAGGGAAACACGGTAGTATAGGATATCTTTAATAAAATGGGAAAATGTAAGCTAGGGGTATAACTGTTAGTTGGATTCATAGTTGGCTGAATGGTCTTTAAAGATATTCATTCACCTTCAAGGATAATATCAGGGATATTGCTACAGGGCTTCGTATTATTCAATATTTTTATCAATAATCTGGGTGAGAGGGTTGAGAAGTTATTTATCAAATAGCAGATGATGCTAAACTGACTAAAGATCTAATGCTATTAAGTTAAAGGAGATCTAGATAACCTTGAGCAATGAGCAAAATGAATAGGATAGAATTTAACAAGGAGAAATGTAATGGTAGGAAAAATGAAAGGCAGAAGTTCAGAGAGGAAGAAATAGTATGTGTGAAAGTTAAACATGAATCAGCACTGTGATGTAGTCATTAAAAAGTCAAATATTACTTTGCCTTTATCAACAGGAACATAAAGTCCAATCACAAGAATTAGTTCACTCTGCTGTTCATGCCCCATTTGGGGCATGCAGCTCTTGAGTAGCCCAGTTTAAAAAGGGCAATAGCGAATTAGATCAAGATATTGGAGAGTCAAAGGTGAGTTCTGAAGGACTCAAATATGAAGGTTTTGAAACTAAGGATTTTGAGGAACAGCTAAATAATCTGAGTATGTTTAATTTTCAGAAGAATTGACTGAGGAGAGATAATATAGCAATGAAAATATATTTGATCCAGAGAGGGAGTGTCTTGCTCCAGAGAGCAGAACCAGAACCATTGGATTAAGATTTATAAAGAAATAAATTCAGGTTAGACATCAGGAGGAGCTTACTGACTGTATGAACTGTCACCCAATGAAGTTAGATATGAGTTTTTTTTAAACAAAAAACAAAAATGGAAGTCTCCAAACAAACTAGACAGAAACCTGTCAGAAGTGATTGAACCAAGCAGGAGATTGCACTAGATCCCTTCCAACTCTATAGCTCTATTAATATCCAGTTTGTGGAAACTCAAAGGACAGCAAATCCAGAACTGCTGAGTTGAAGTGCTCCTCAGGCATCCTGGAGTTACCAGAAACCTATGTGCAAACAAACAAACAAACAGACAGACAGACAGACATTTACGGCCTAATTGTACCCTACCACTCTAGCTTTTGTTTCAGATCACTAAAGTAATCTGCCTTCCTTCCAAATTTATGGGTGGATAACAGATTATATTTTAGCCTTCTTTTTGGATGGTGTCATAGTAAGAGGCAAAGAGAAATGCCCGTTTAACAATGAAACAGCCAAAGACAATGAAGACTATATCGTTCTTGGACTGTGAATGAGATGAAGAGAAATTTAGGGACACAAAGGTATGGATTGGTTTCATCCAGGACGTTGACTTTATGGTATTCCCAAATCATGGATCTCCCAATGCAATATTTGAACTCAAAATTTCTCCACTAACAAGTGTTCCTTTATATTTCTCTTATTAGGAAGGGGGGGGGGAGTACCGAGTGCAACGCAACCAGCAAGTACTACAGAATTCAGAAACCATTTTTTCACTAGCGCTGAACGCAGAAAGTAGAAGCTAGGAACATATAGTAAGGTAACCATGCGTAAAACTCAATTAAGTTTACGTTTGTTTACGTTCAAACTCCACCCCGCCTTGCCTGTCCGGGAGCAGCACCTCCCCTCGAGGGGCAGAACTGTGATCAAGTTCGGGAAGGTGAAAGGACTCGGCAGAGGTTAGCGATATTGACTATGGCTGGTAAGGGAGGACAAGGCGCTTCAAATCTTATGCCCAGCTTAGGCGATGCAGGGTGGTGAGGTGCCGAAGGGGGCGGGAGGTTCGTCGCAAGAAGCCTTCGGAAAGCGGGTGTGTCATCGCGCTTTCCCAGCTCTAAATAAGGGAAAGCACCGGAATGAGGAAGGGCTGTTCTTCAAAAGTGAAAATAAATCGTTCAGCGTCTGGAAGGGAAAATTCTCGAAGCTCTTGGACTTGGACTTCTACTTGACCTTTTAAGGCTCACCCACTAGGTCAGAGGCAGCCTGAGAAAGTGGCAGGCTTTCACTTTAGGCTAAAAAAGAGAACATTTAAAATGAGCGATTCTGCTGACTTCTGGGATGTCCTCGGGAATAAGAGGCAATCTGAAGAAGAAATGCTTTCATAAAGGCAATGGGGCTAACGGCTGTTAAAGGGCCGGTATTTAAATGGCCATAAGAAGCAGGTCAACTCTTTGTAATTAACAAATGGCTTTTCTCATCTGGATTAATGACTTCTGCAAGGGACCAGATTGGATAAGAAAGGTGGCTTCAATTAAATTTAGAACCTAGTGGATTCAAGCTGATAACACATTTGCTATTTATTCTTAACTGTTTTTTAATTGTATATATTTTGATATCTGTGCACACCAGACCTTACTGCAGGTTGTTAATACCAATCTTTAGTGCAAAATACAAAGCAAAGGGGAGATTGTCATTGTTGCATTTGTTTAATATCTTAATGCCATCTGTGATGTTAGCCAAGCGTCTAGATTGTTTTCTGCATGTTTACATTTATAAGTCATTGAAATATTATCTGTTGAATTAATGTCATCCCTTCTGTGCAGCATATGTTATGTTTTAGGGTTTTCACTAAAATAAAAACAGGAATAAATGAAATATAAACAGTTTATACAAATTATGAATCTTAAAAGATATCTGCTAGCTCTTTCCATTTTTAAACCAGTGAATTTTTTATAGGACCTTAAGCTCTAGAATTTATGTTTGCTTAGAATAAAATAGTTTGTAGGTGTAGTTTAATACTGTAGGAAAGAAAACACCTTAGTTCTTGAAAGCTAACCAGTGATTCTAGAAAGGCTGAAAAAAGGGTAAAAATGTAGGCTGAAAAATGTTAGCCACATCACTGCTTGGGAAGTGGAAACAAATATTTAAATGCATAAAAATGATCTGAATCCTTTTCTGAATCATATAAAGCTTTTTTTTAAAGTGAAATTGAAAAGTATTTAGTACTTTAAAATACAATCTATAGTTACTGAAAATGCTTCTCTCCCTATACATTTAATTGCTCCCACTCCTATCTGTCAGAATTCAAACATATCTGTCTGTCAGTCCCCCATGAAGAAATTGGATTTTTGACTTCATTTAATCTGACATAAAAATAGATCCACTGGCACTTACTTAGAATATTATGTTAGTGACTCATCTATTCTGCCTGCTAAACTGGTTTGCCAAAAGTGCATAAGGAACGTAAAATAATATTTCATCACTGAGAATTATGATAATTGGTCATAAGGAAAATATTGCTTCTGCAGTACTAAATACTGACAATATCAGAATTACTACCCTTCTTAGCTAAAAACTACAGATCCATTGATCATAAGTCTTCTTGCATTCTGCATAATATTATTGTTGTACATGCTGAAAAATCACTAACATTTTAACTTGCAAAGTAAGTGATTATAATATGCATTATTTCTAAACTATCTGAATTCTTTTAACATACCAGGGGCTTTTATATCATTAATTTTATACAGTGGCAATCTTGTCTGGCACCCCTCTCCTCGAAAAATGAAATATTCTAGGAAATATTAAAAAAGCAAAATATTATATTTTCCCTAAAGGAGAAATATGTTTCTAAAGACATAAATTCAGAGCCTGCCCCCTCCTCCCAGCAGATATTTTGGTGCCAACCTATCTACAAGAAAAAGGCTGGGCCAGTTTATCTACAAAACAAAAGACATTGCCCTCAGGACATGATAGGATTAACCCTCACTCAAGATCCAAACCAAGACAAAGCCATAATAGGAATTGCCCAAAGCCCCTTCATTACATCATCGCCCAGCAAGATTCAACAAGGCCTGAGATTCAAGACAACCTACAAAGTTACCCCTGCAAGGCCCCATGGGAGTCTGACAACCAATCAGAATACATTTCTTACACAGGAACAGGAAGCTCCAAGGCAGGGCCCAAGTGAAGGTATAAATCTCTCTCCCTCTCTCACCTATGTGTTCTTTTTTGCCCAGGACCTCAAACCATGTGGTCCTGTTCACCATTAAACCATCTTTCCAAGCAGTCTCCATGTTTCCAGTATCTTTCTTCCCACTTGGAACTGAACCCAGATGGACATTTCTTCCAACACATGTTTGTTGTACCAGAGATATTTTTAAAAAGCCCTTTTGTTTGCAGCACTAGCTTCAACTGTTTTTCTTTTGGAGGTGATGGAAAAGTACTGGAAGTGTCTGAAGGTATGGCATCTCTTGAACAAACATAAAGTGGAGTAGATCACCAAAATTTTCCAATTCATTTATTTAACAGTACCAAGAAAAATGGTGATTTCCCTGCTTGAATTAGATTGCTGATATTTAAAAAGGAGAAATGCACAGAATGCACAACTTTTGGAGTTTCCCCCCTCCCAAACCCCTTAATTGCAGTGCTTCGGCCTCCATATGAGGTGAGGAAGAATAGAGGAAAACTGAAGAACGGAGTATCGGTAGTTAAGATGTTCCTAGCAACTACTCAGCTTTCTCTTCAATAGAGATATATTGGGGTAATTTTTCCTGGTTGTTATTTTTAATGCAATCTCTAGCCAGATTTGGCCAATATAAATAAACAATATTTACATTTTTCAACTTCATTAGTTTGCTTCTTCACCAACTTTAGTCTCATTCTTTTCTGTTGTGATGGACAGATAGATGGTAGTATGTAAAGACTTTGGGCCAACTTCATGATTTATTTCCAACATTGCATTGAGTTGGAAAGAACAGCAAAGTAGAGGAAAGAACATGAATTCTAGAATGTTTTCCAGTCCCTTTACTTGCAGTGGCTATAGGAGGTATTTTCTTCTGTATGAGGAACTGTATAAAATAATACCTTGTGTCTATTATTTTGTGTGCATTGGGAAACAGGAAACATTCTGAGACACTGTGCATTGCTTCTTCCATAGAAATATATTGGAGGATTATTTTTTTCTGGAACGTTTTACCCTACTGATCCAGCCAGATCTGATCCATTTTCAAATTTAACCTTTCTTTAGTTGGCTTCTCAACCAATACCTGTTCTATTTTTGCTGACATTCAGACAGTAATCTTCTTTATATTGGGTGATTTTGAGCCACTCATTCTTTCTCAGGCCAACCTACTTTGCAGTTGTAGGGAGATGTAGAGGAGTACATGCTCTGCATTGAGCTACTTAATGAATGAATAAAAATTAAATAGCAGGAAATAGATTATTTAAAAAATGGCAAGACTTCAAGTTTAGATGGTGTGACTCAAAAAATGTTAAAATTTCTGCGACGATGTGATTTGTTTAATCCATGTCTGAATTCTGGATTTGGCCTTGTTGATTGGAATAATTCTGCTCCCTTCTAAAGAGAAGGTAACATGTGAATGCAAGAACTAAATGGTGGGTTAGTTTATTAATTGCTCTAGCATGGAAATTTTTGATGAAAGGATATAATACATGGTATTGAGCAAGATTTGGGAAGTGCAGAGCAGAGGTGTGCAGACCAGATTTTTATTCTTCCATAGTCATTATTTTACTATTTAATATTTTTTATCCCACATTTATTATTCTTTATAAATAAATGAAGGCAGTGAACATATCTAATGCTCCTTTCTCCTATTTGCCACACAGCAATAACATTTTAAATGTTAAATGCAGGACTAGAACTCATGATCTATTGATTTCTAGCTGAATGCTTTAACCACTACATCAAACTGGGTCATTTCTCATTGAGATATACTGTATATGAGCCCATATTTGTCTTAAATTTATATATTTATATATATATATGAAAACATACTATAGTATCATTGATTTGCAAAGACATTTCCCATAATTTGGCAGAATCTTTACAACATATAGTTAGTCTCCAAAATAAATACTAAATAGTGCAAAATGTTTTTCAACATACGTAATAACACACAGCTGCAAAATGACTTATTTTTATACATTTATCTAATCAGGATATTATTTTCACTTTGCATTTCCTTGGCAAGCAGGTGCATTTTTAGCCAATGTTATGTCTTGGTGTAAATTGTCTTGGTTCTGAAGCAATTTTTGATATAGGTTTTTTTGTTTGGTTAGAAATTTATATTGATCCCTTGTAGTACCAGGAAGATTCCTTTGCCATGTTTCTGCACTTAGATCATTTCAGAATTTCTTATCATCTACAGGTGGTCCTTGTTTAGGCACCATGGTAATTCAATCACAAAAGTGGTCACTAAGTGAAAAGCCATGTAACCACAAATGTGCTTATCATTTTATTTCAGCTTTCCTTTGCTTTTACAGCAGGGGTGTCAAATTCACAGCCTGCAGGCCAATGCGGCACACACTGGCCACGCCCATCTCCATTTTAGCAAAGGGGGAAAAGTTGTGATACATCATGTGATGATAATGTGTCATTGTGAGTTTGACACCCCTGCTTTACAGCATTAGAAGGATACACCAAACAGCCACATGAATCCATGTGGCAGGGAAGATTTCCAGAACTTTACTCATGAGGAATCCAGGTAAAAGGGCAAATCTTGCAGCCCTTTTTCCTCACTCCTTTGGAATGTTCACCCTGGTGTTGGGATAATTAACAAGAAGACAATTGATGTTTGTATTTATATTCATTGAAGAAGAAAGGATTACAAAAGATTAAGTGGGTACCCAACAGGGAATGTGCAGTGAAAGGAATATACTGATACCCACTGTTTGCCAAGTGTGCTTCCTGAAAGGCTCTTAGGAGGGAAGCAAAAGTCTTTGGTGTGAAACTGATTAGGGTCTTGTCAGTGTCAGGCAGCAGTATGAGTCAGCCCTAGGGTTCTACTTAAGGTCATAAAGCTTGAGCTTGTTAATTTGCGGTTAGAAACATTTAGGAATGGTCTACACTGCCAATAAAGCATCTCATGAAGAGACAGCTTGCTTAGATAAACCTTACCTCTGCAAGGGAGGGTGGAGAAGAACAGGTCAAACACAGAACATAGCAATAGCACTTATATACCACTTCATAGTGCTTTTACAGCCCTCTGTAAGTGGTTTACAGAGTCAGCCTATTGCCCCCAACAATCTGGGTCCTCATTTTACCGACCTCGGAAAGAGGAAAGGCTGAGTCAACCTTGAGCCGGTGAGATTTGAACTGCCGAACTGCAGCTAGCAGTCAGTTGAAGTGGCCTGCAGTGCTGCACTCTAACCACTGCGCCACCTCAGCTCTATAACATGTACTAAACTGACTATAAAGGGGAGAGTGAATAAAGGGGAGCTGCGAAGGTGGTATATCTGCCGCTTTTTCATCACCATCATATCTGAATGGTTGCTGTCAGGACATTGCCTGTAAATTTTTCCATCTAGGGCTAAATTTTGTTTTTAACTTTCAGACGGCTGGCTTTGAGATAAAATTATGTCCAACATGTCCATAACCAGTGTGTTCCTCATGTGTAGCCTCCAAGTCAGCACCTTTCAAGTACAATCACTTTGTACAGGTGCAATCTGATGCTGTTGTGATTCATGGATTAGATTTCTCTTGGACAGAATACTCATCAGAGGTATCCAAATTTGGAATTCTCCATCTGTTGGGCAGAAATTCTGTTACGGTAGAGATAGAGAAAATATTGACTTCCAGTCTAGCCATCTAGCAGTCTTGTTAAACTCAGAAGTGGAAATATTTTTCTAATTCCTCCATATTAGGCTTTAAACTGCAGTGTAACTAATGTACACAGGAATTACCAAAACTGCAAGGTAGTTCAGTCCTCTGGCAGCTCGTTTGTTCTTTATAAACCACCTAAAATTTTCAGTAATTAAAATAAGTTTAAAGCAGAGTTTCTCAACCTTGAAAATGTTAACAGTAGACTCAGCTGCCAGAATTCCATGTTAGTTGGGAAATTCTGGAAGTTGAAGTCCATACAACTTAAAATTGCTAAGGTTGAAACAACTGCCCTAAGTCTAAAATATAGGCTGCTTCCAGTATTTAGTCTCCATTTCTAGTAGAAAGTATATTCACGGACTGACTTCTGTTTGTTTTATTTCATAATTCTATCTTGCTATAATAAGATATTGGGATCTTCCTTGGCCTAGTCCCAGAATGGGATTACATTTCATTGCAGTGGTGAAAAATAGCTTGATGTAGCCCATCCTTATGGCAAGAGGAACTGAGATTTTCTGATCCAGTTCTCCTCCTCCTATAATATTCTAATTGCTGTATCTAAATTATTTTATTCTAGATGTCTGTTTCTGGAATATTGCAAAGTAGAGAAGAATTGCACCATAGAATTTGTAAGATAAAAACTGTGAGTAAAGAAGAGGTTAAACCCTCCCAGCTCCTTTTTATTTAAAATTCACATTAACTTTGTCTAACACATACTCATATAAATCATCACAGGGGCTGTACTGCATTGATGTGTAAAGTGTTGTTTGCAACTGAATAGTATTATAAAACAAAATTTAGATTTTGTCTCTCCTGCTGCTATAGACGGCTTACAATTAATATGTTGCATTCAATAATTTCTTTTCTCTGCAGGTGTTGCATTACAGTTGGAATTCATGGTTCAGCCCTAGCTAATTTATGCTCACAGTGAAGAAGAAATTATAAATAATTATAACAGGAAAAGAAAAGTTTGCAGTTAGGGCACAGAACAGTAAAAGATTTTATATGAAATAAGTTGCAAACAGTTGCAAACAAAAATAAGTTGCAAACAGTTATGTATAAATGTGGGGTCCTTCTCCAGAGATTTTGAAAATCTTAGAAATCATCTTCAATTTTTTAAACATTATTTGCTTTTTTCTGAGTATTGATCTCTTATTCCTAGCTACTGAAAATTAAGATTCACTGGGTTTATCTAGATGTGTCTATCCTTGCTATTAATCATATGCTTGCCTCCTGGGTAAATTCTGTGGCAAAGTAGGAGATAATAAACTCCTTTTATCTAAGAATGCTATGTCTACTACTCCACTCTTGCAACATAATTTTTGAAATCTTTGGTGAAGATGGAAGAATATAAAAGCAAGCTGCAACCTGGACTTGCATTAGGCCTGTCCCATCTTGGGTGTTTAGGAAAGAAAGACCCCCGACTCCCATTTGAAGTGAAAGGTATACTTTTATTAAAGTCAAGTGGTTAAAGCGTAAGCAAAGCCATATCTGAATATTCCTGCATAAACCCAGTGATTTCCCCTTTTTCCAGGCCCTCCCTGGGTCATTTAGTTAATATATTCACAAGTATTCAAACTAGTGTTTTGGTAACGTTAAAGGGCACATGTGCCAGAGATGGCACACAGAGCCCTCTCAGTGGGCACATGTGCCATTACCAACTGCTCCTTTGGTTTCCGGTGTGCACATGCGTGCTGGCCGGCTGGTCTTCAGGTGAAACTCGAAGACCAGCTGGCATGTGCATTGGCCAGCTGGTGTTCTGGTTTCCTTCTCTCTGTCACGCCTGGTCTTTGAGCATAACAGAATGTCAGAAACAGCTGGACAGTGTGCATCCGTGCATGCGCGCACCCAAAGACCAGCTGGCCAGATGCACATATGCACCGGCCAGATGGTCTTCAGTTTCCGGTGGTCCGGCACGCGCGCATACGTTCTGGTTTGGGCACTCGGTGCTGAAAAGGTTCGCCATCACTAGTTTAGCTCATCCTGGCTAAACCTTCTGCATTTTCTTTGAATTAAACTAATTTTTTTAATTTGCTATTCATTCCCCCCCAAGTTAAGATTAAAGTAATTTTACAATTAAATATAGAGATGAAAATTTGAGTGTGGAATATTTGTTTTAAATATATCTTTGAAATGTTAAGTTTGAACTAACATTGTCAGATAATCATACAATGCTAAACTTAAAGCAATCTTAGGCTGTTCTTCAGATAATTCCTTTCTCAATTAACCTCTCAGACCTTTAATATTAATGATAGAAAATAGAGTGTAGGTTGAGTGTTATGATTTATGCCCATGAATGACCTACTGCCATTTGCTGTTTTTTATTAAAAGTATAAAAAGGCCATTGTCTGTCTGCAACTGAAAAATAATTATCAGACCTTTTAACATATAATCAAAATTTAGCAGTATTTACTTATATATGCCCATTTGCCAACTCCCAAGGTAGAAATGATAAAAAACACAATTTGCAGTTTAACACAGAAAACTTTTAAAAACTTTTAAGGTCTACTCTGAAAAGATCTTTATTTAACCATACATATATTTTTGATATATAAATGTTAATATCCAGCGAAGTCTACATATTTTATTTTTAAAAGGTGAATGTTTAAATTTTGTAACAAGTTTGGGGGAAAGATCTTGGACATCAACACATGTTCTGTGAATGTTCAAAATATTACATCTGAATTATAATTTCCATATTGATCAAAACTATGCATTTGTAAGAGGTTTAACAAAAGGAACACAAACTTTGCAGATTTATATACATTGTTTTTCTCCAAATTATAATGTTTACTATTGTGGTGTCTTAGGTATATAATTTATGCATGTTCCCAGTAGTTAAAGTGACATTGATTTAACAAATTATATATATGGAATTCTACACAGACAATTTTAAATGCAGCCTTTTTAGCGTCTCAATCACAGAGCATTAATACTTTCACTTCTGGAATGACTTGTATCTTGACTGGGGAGACTGGAAGAAGACAAAAATAACTCTTTTCTGGATTCCAGAATCTTTGTTGTGCTATTCTCAGTGATGTTCTCCAAAAGCAGCCTTACTTTCTTCCAGTTCATCTTTCAGCAGATCTCACCAATGGTTGTGCTTATTTCTGCTGGTTCTTCAGCTGTAGACTTCATCACCTACACACAGGCCATGCTGTGCAAAAGCAGATCCAGCAATATCCTAAAACCTCCTTCTTCACAGCTTAACCCCTCTTTCTTTTATATGTTTTCAGCTATAAGGCAGATATGCCTACACTCAAGTGTTTCGATTAGGCTTGGAGCTTCTTGGTGTTTACATGACTCTAAGGCTGGTTTTACCACACAGAGAAATTATCTTGCTACATGAATATTTTTCTTCCTCCTTGTTTATCCTGTTCCTGCTTTTAAGAATTCCCCTTTTTCTGGATATTCTTCCATGCAATTGTCATATTGTGGAAGATGAAATTGAACATAAATGACTCCAATTTTACTGTTTATATGTTATGGAGTTGTGTCATTTAATTAAGAATAGGAAAATGTTGAGTATTTCTTAACTAAGGTTCCTGACCAAAATGTCTAGTTTTTATTACTTGGGGGAAAAACACCTTTCTTTCTTTCTTTCTTTCTTTCTTTCTTTCTTTCTTTCTTTCTTTCTTTCTTTCTTTCTTTCTTTCTTTCGTATGGCTTCCTATCTCACCAAAGTGACTCTGAGTGGCAAACAGTTTTTTTAAACAATACAATTAGAATAACGTGAATATTAAAATACACAGCGGCCAAGAACAAAGCACCCATCATAATGACTAAAGATATTAGGTCTTACCAATCTGTCATTTTTGCAAAGGAGAAATGCAAACAATCAAGTTCCTCAATGACAATTTTTGAAACTAGCATTTTTATTTTTCTTCATAAATGCTCTAGAGAGTTCAGATAAGCAATGATACAATCATGTCTGCAGAATATGAAAACATGTGAGTAGTATAAAAAGATTGTTCCAAACTGCATGGTGAAAGTAATATTGGAGCAAAGTGTCCATTATGGCGAAAAGACTTAAATTCTTATATATCCAGCTGGCATCAAAACAGGAGGTGACTGATAGAGAAAAAGTTCTGAGTTAACTTAATATAGTCCTTGGTGCTGAGCTAGGATGATTTTCATTACCAAACTATTGTTTACTTCTTCATTGTTGGTCTGACATAATTAAGGAACTAACTCAGAAAAACAAGCTAACAGTAAACAACAGGCTAATCTAGGATCTTCCAAGACCACACTCATCAATACTGACAGGGCAAGCCACTAGTATATAAAATAAGAGCAAACCTCACTCCTTACTAGCCCTGATGATGTTACCTAGTTTGGTAATGAAATGTCTGCAAGAAAACAACCAAACTCAGAGAACACCAAGACCTCACAGTTCAACGCTGAGCTACAAATGTTCTCTTCCATCAATTATGTTAATAATTTGAAACATGTGGCAGACTTCCACTCTAAGGAGCACTAATGAAATAAAAAAATATAAAGCTGCCAAGATTTATGTAATTTTAAGTAACACCCATATTTATAATTTAACAATAATTAGATTTGAAATACTATGCACATTTCTTTTTTCCGCATCACGAAAAGGCTATTTTACAGCTGGGAAAAGATAGACAACCTCAGGGCGCTGGTCTGACTCTCCTTTGAAGAAAATATTTTTACATTTGCATTTTAGAAATAAAAGATAAGCAAGAATAGACATAATAGAATTGACTGGACTAATTGCAGAGGAAATGTATAAGCATGGGAAAAATGGAGAAAGTAACGTTTTCTATCTCATCGTTCTAGAACCTACTCAAGATTATCAAATCTAGCATAACAATGAATGATTCCAGTCAAATATCAGGGGGGGGGAGAAATTTCATGCAAATGACAGTGAGAACAATTAACTGACAGTCAGAACAATTAACCAGTAGAACGATTTGCCTCCAGAAATTGTGGGTGCTTCAGCATTGAAAGTTTCTGAAGATATTGGACAACCATTTGTCTGAAATTTATTTATTTATTTATTTATTTATTAAATTTTTATACCGCCCTTCTCTCGAAAGACTCAGGGCGGTGCACAGCC
>JANHFT010002031.1:46200-57862 GCA_032467955.1 Pseudoxenodon macrops
AATGGCACCTTTGATTCTACACGGGAAAGAACCCGAACAACAAAATACCTACATATATATATATATATATATATGCACATACATATACATCTATCTGTCCCTCTGTCTATTGTAATATATATATATATAACTTGCCAAGAATTTAATATAAGATGTATGACTATAAATATTTTAAATAAATAACTTAATGCTTCATTAATAGAACTTTCAATAGTTTAATTGCAGAAAATAAGGAACAGTTATTTTTATTGTTCACAGAGTGAATAATTTCTTAGTCCATCATTTATTACTACCGGTATTTATTACTTTTTTTTTCTCTACTTAGGAAAGTACCATGTGATAGAAGGTATAATTTCACCAGTTAGTGACAACTATGCAAAACAAGGATTGGTAGCAGCAAAGCATCGAGTCGCAATGGTTCGGCTTGCAGTTGAAACATCCGACTGGATTAAGGTGGATCCTTGGGAGAGTGAGCAAAGTCAGTGGACTGAGACTCTCATAGTACTAAGGTAATATTATTGATAATTGCTACCACTGATAGTAGAATTTAATGAAATATTTTAGTAAAAGATATAATCCACAAGCAAAGACGGTAGCAACCATTATTTTGCTTAGAATACAACAGTTGTAAGTAGAGTCCTTTCATATATAGAAGATAAGAATAAGATAGACTAATAACTTTTAATAATCCCTCCTCCTATCAGACATTTATTTTTCTTTTTTTTCCCATTCTTAATTCTTTTCAGGGCTGATTAATAGGACCTTTCCCTTGACACAAAAAAGAGCCTAGGTATAGTACTGTGTTGCTATCATATGTAGGTCCCAACATAAAACATTGTTCTGGAATTCATTTGATTACTGAAAATGCAGGATTCTGTATATTCTCAGAATTTTTCATTCTAAATTTCTATAAGAAACTATGTAGGTCATTTATATATAACTTATACTCTGATAACAAGGATTTTTCTAGTTAATTGGTTTGCAATCCTTGTTATTTTTTTCCTAGTACCATAACATATGTTTGCTTGGGAAAAAATGACTTGATTTTCATGCAGGCAATCCACTGCCGTCTGTCATACTCCTGTCAGCACAAGGGAAGTTGCTTTTAATATATGGCCAAGGCCTTTGAAAAGTTCTGACCTGTTTGATTTCCATCTGTTCCATTCCCATTAGTTTCTTCACTGCTGGACTTGCAGATCTAACAATCCTTTTCGTTTAGCCCTTAGTATGCTATATAGTTCTTGTGTAGACAGCAATTACCAAGGTCCTGAACTGAAGGGCCTTACAGCACCTTCTATTTCAGGGACTCATTTGGCTCATTTTTCAGATAAATAGATATCTGCAATTTTGGCACATTTAAAGAAATGTAGAGAATATCATAAGACAAGGGAAGAAACAATGTAAGCAATATAGTAATGGTTGGATATCCAGAAAATTGCGTTAACCAGCACATCAAATGTACCATTTAACTTGCTGATACGATTGATATGGTTGCCAGTCTAACACAAGTGATTCTGGGCAGTGTATAGAGATTAAATACAAGTATTCTAGTCTACCATTTACAACTTAGAGTAGTATTAGTCATTTCATACCATATTTCTGTCCAAAAAAAATCTCCACTGAACAATAAAAATCGCTGATTAACAAAATTAAAATTAATATCAAAAAAGTAAATTAAATACTACAAAATACACTAAGAGAATCTGGTAAATAATTCGTATAGAACTCAGTTTTGGGGTGCAGTGCAATCCCATGTAATAACAAAAGTGATTTTTAAATAAGATTAAATTGTATTTTAAATATGAAGTTATTCAAAATATCAAAGCATATTTTCCCAAATTAATTAGCCATTATTCCAGAGAAGAAGTTTTACATTCTTAAAATCTCAAATTGCATAGTATTTTCTCTGAACAGGTGGTACTAGATTTCTCATTCACTCATGACATCAAATTAGAGAGGCTAATATTAATAGGGCCATGCAAAGTATTCAAAACTTGTTTTGCTATATGTATTAAATGTGAACAGAGGAGCAAAAGCAAAGGAGTAATATATCAGTGATAAAACATCTTATACCAATTGTGGGTGTAATATTCAAAGGGAATTTAATATTGAATTTAATATTATTTTTGATTGAAATTCCCACTGTTTAATCTTTTACATAATGATGAAATTGTACATTCATTGGCTGGATTCTGTTCTCAATTAAATGCAATCTTTGGACAACCAGGCCTTTCTTTGTCACCTTAGGCCTTCTAGACCCTCTTCCAGGTAAGAAGCTAGCTAGTCACCAAAACCATGTTGGGAACAGAGTGGTTATTTGAGAATCCGCCCTCACTCGGTTTTGTGTGACTTCCTCCATGATTATTCTGAATCAGGCTCAGAGGAAATTAAAGATGTTTAATGTCAGTTGCAATTAGTCATGTATGGTAAGAATAGGAGAGCAGGGGCTCGTACCAAAAATTTTGTAAACTCTAGAATATTATGAATGGGCTCTTTTCAGATGCATCATCCATCTCTGTATATCCACAGATAATCACTCAAAGGACTTCCACTAACAAGTAATTCGTTATTTCCATTTTAAGGAAAATCAATTGGAAAGCCTTTGAAAGTCTTCAGTGGAAGATTTTGCTCCCAGACTGTGCAATAAAGTCCCTCATATATTTGTTTTCCATTCCATTACTGTTTTTAAAAAGTAAGAAACAGCTGCATCTCTTTTTTCAGATTTTTAATTATTAACGTATTTTAGTACCTAAGGTACTGTTAACTTTAATATGTTCCTTATAATATTGTGGTTTTTTTTAATTGCGAGTAATCATTAGGGTAAAAAGTTGGGTTAGAAATTAAATAAATTAAAACACAATAATGTTACAAAGTGTTGAAAGCATTAGAGGGACAAATAGATTTCCTATTGCACTCCAGGCCCTCATTCTTCCCAAAATAAATGGGAATATAAATATCATTTTTAGTCATTACATTTTGGGAAGCTGGGCATTTAAGGCAACTCTTAGAATTTGGGAAACTCTCTTGCACTTTTTGGGTACAGTGTCAACATTGCTCACAAAGTTTAACATGATCTGACACATATTTGGCACTTAGTTTAAATTATAAGCATTTGTTAACAATTATTTAATTGTTTTAGGTGATTTCATTGCAGCTTTTTAAGTAATATATAGAAATTATTTCAGTTATTTTGTTAAGAAGTGATCCAACAAAATACTATTTTATGTCATCTATCATGTTGAAGATTATATAATTAACAAATGGTCAATAGATATTCCAATTGAACAAGAGAGTGAAGCACTGTTCACACACATCTTGCAATGCACAAAATTAATCTGGCAAATTGTCCAACCCTGTCATTAAATTCTGACCTGAAGTTGGAAAAAGCTGATTGGATTTTAGAAAGTACCAATAGAAGATAATCACAAAATGTATCCCTGAGAGTATTACTTTATACCAACACCTTTATTTTGTACAGGCATCATTACAAAGAGCTACTTAAGTCATACAATATCAGAAAACCATGTAGAGAAAATACTTGGTCCAAAGAAGATGCAGCTGACCGATCAATCAGATCATCAGTTACAGGTTTGTTTAATATAATTGTGTTGTAGGTCATAGAATGTAGTCCTAGTACAATGTACAGTCACCTTTTTCTTCTACTTCATGGTTCACAATAGAAAATTAATAAAAGGAGATAAAGAATCTATAATAGTCCTTGAAGATTAAGCATGATAATTAGAAGGTTATAACTGCATCAAAATTTGAATGCTAAACAAATATTGTAATAACCAAGTTATATTTTGTACTAGAGACAAAAAATAAAATGTAAGAGATCTGTCAAAGAATAATAAAATCAAGATAGTGACAAATGAAAGCTAATGTTCAAGTCACACAATGTCTGTCCTAGAATGCCTTCGAAGGCAGAGAATGGGTCTTTTGACAGTTTTTAAACAAAGTATAAAGTATAACTTCGATATTCTTTAATTTTCCTTGAAAAAAAGATAAAGGTGTTCTTAGCTTATGTTAAAGTTCTGAGAATAACTTGATTCCTTCTGAAAAAAACTTGAAGGTCTGAATTCATCTGGCTAAGGAAAACACTCCATCTTTCATTATCTGAAACCTATTCAGTAAAAGAGAATGATGCTGTTCCTATAGGATTAAAAGACAATAAAAAAGTAACAGGAGCCAAAACTCAAAATGCAGGAGAATCCCAGTTTGTTTAAAATGTCTATATGATTTGTCTATGCTTACTTTTACCAATTCAGTAGCTCACATTTAGATTGTCTGCTTTAAAAGCTGGAGATTGTGTGTACAGGTAAAGTAATTGATAGATATCAAACATGTCAAGACCAGTTTTAAAAATATCAGTGGAATCTTTCAGCACTGATCGGATTATGCACAGCTCTACCCAACAATGCATTTTGCTAACTGGAAAAGTTGGAATTGGGATGTTGTAAAATTTCCCTTTCTAGATATGACACAGTCCTCAAAGTTAATTTCTAAGCCTATTGAGAAAATATTATTTCTACATTCTTCCTTTAACTTAAGTTGAGATTTCAATTATTTGCAATTTGCTTTCAAAAAGAAAAAAAACTACACGGGCATTTTTAAGGATTCTTATTGTTTTACATCTCTTTTTCTTCAAATTACTATTGTACTTCTTCACATTTCTATTTAGGGTCACTAATTTAGCATTATATGTACAGTTATTTCTTTATGATGTAATACCTATTTTAATTTCAACTCAGCCAAATAACTTATGTGTTGTTTCCTTGGTTATCTAAGAGCTCTACCTTTTAGTAAGATATTGTTGGGTGTTAAATCTACCTGTTTCTTTTGTGCTGTTGGTAATCTCTCCATTGTCTAACCTGGCTAACCTTCTGGAAAGGTCTTAGGGAGTGTTGTAATAACTTTTGCACTATCAGTATTGATCCTGATAACGCCAGTCAAAAGTGTACAAAAACAAAAGCTCAAGAGCTGGAGTATTATTATAGGCACTTGACTTCAGCAAAAGCTATTATCTGTTGTGAAAGTGCAAGATCGTTATTTAACAGTAGCTCTCAAAAATCGAAGGATATTATATGCTCACTTTTCTTCCTCTTGAAGTTGATTCTTTTGTCAGCCTTCTTTTAAAAGCCATTTAGTTTTTTCAGTTTTGGGTACATATCAATATTTGACTTTTTTTTTTAAAAAGAGATCCCTATTTTATCACAAGTTTTATTCTGTAACTGTCAGGAAATACATCTTTTCTCCATCACTTCATTTAATGTCACCTCTCAAAGTTCTTTGTTTTGTTTACTCAGGAAAAACCTGCCATACAGACTTTAGTACATATCCTGATTTATGCCTGTGGTGCCTCCTAAGCTCCCCTTGCTAGTTTTGGATTTTTACTTCTTTTTATAAAAAAAATATATTAGTACATTTGGTCTGTTCATTTTCAAAATATAAACCAAGCCCAAATAATATGTTTAGTCCCAATGAATTCATTGCAATTGAAATTAAAATCCATAGCTGGGAAGTACCTTAGGCTAATATAGGATGCAATTTCCAAGGAGCCTTTCTAATCATATTGTTATGTGAAAACATCCTGCATGCAATTAAATTTATAATTCAGAAGGATTAGATTCTGGCATTTCCATATAAAAGGTTGTAGCCAATGAATATTGGAAAAGGGTTTCTAGCTTAGGTAGACCAATGACCTATTGCAAGACAAAAAATTTCAAGCAATAACTTTCAGAAAACAGGATCTTAACTCAATATTCATTTTATATAAAGCACTTTTATCCCATTCTTCATATAAAATGGTATAGCAGATATAGCAGTAAAAATGACAGCCTTATAAAATAAAAAGTTAACTACTTTAATAACCCCTCATATTTTTCTAAGCTTAACAGCTTTGGGCATCCACTGTGGGGGGGAAAAAGATGTCAATATCATAATGCCCTTATATAAATCAGTATTGCATATACATTTAGCATACTGTGTACAGCTCTAGTTGCCACACCTCAAAAATGATATAGTAGAACGATAGAAAGTTCAGAGGAGGGCCACTAAGATGATGAAGCAGCAGCTTCCTTATGAGGAAAGGTTGCAGCATTTGAGCAAATGAGAGGGAACATGATTAAGGCATACAAAATTATGCATAGTGCAAATAAAGTAGACAAGGAGAAGCTTTTTACTTGTTCCCAAAATAAAACCAATGAAATTGGATCCTGGAATAATTGGGACAAACAAAAGAAAATACTCTTGTGAAACAACATGTAATTAACATTTGAAATTCACTTCCAAGGTATCTGGTGCTTTCTACCAGCTTAGTGGCCTCAAAAAGGATTAAATCAGTTAATGAAAGTCATGGGGATCAATGGCTATTAGCCTTGAAGTCCATCTGCTGGAGAACTAGTGGACTTTCTTGGTCACTTTGAAATCTGAATGTAGAATTAGATGGACCATGGGTCTGATCCAGCAAGGCCCTGCTTATATTCTCATAATAAAACAAAGACATATTGAAGAAGGAAAGGAAAACCATAGCTTTTCATTACTTTAGTAACTTGATAAGGAGGCAAACAGGAAGAGGGTGAAGATACAGATCTATTGCCTCTAGAAGTGAGCATCAAAATGAATTTAGTATCTGTGGCCAGGGCTGCAAACTCCAAATTGTAAAAGAGTAGCAAAATAACAAACATTTACGACAATTCCTAAAGAATAAAACAAAGCATATGCTAACTTGTTGAAAAGTACAAAGCTAGTCCTGCAGGGGCTGTTTTACAATTTACTGAACTGTGTCAAGCAAAAAGTGTGAAATATATTACTACCTGCCTTTATTACACATAAGCTGGGTCTGTATTCAGTGCTGTTTGCTCTTGGCTGTCAAGTAAGAAGTCAGTACTCTTGAAACCTTGGTAGCTAAGCTGGAAAAACAAATGTATGTAGACAAGATTGCACAGGATGTGAGTCCATTTCCAGATGACAGATGCATTGGTGCTAAAATAAAGGGGTTGCAGGAAAGAATGACAATTTGATCCAAGTATTTTTTCATAGGAGTGATCCCATCCTTGGATGATGAACCCAAATACTGATGATATTTCACAGAAAATGAATAATTTTTGCTTCTGGGCTATTTAATAATTAGAAACACTGATAAATTGTTTTGTGAAAGGTGTGTAGACACCACAGCCAGGTGATTTATCTGACTGTTAAAGGTGTGGACATTAAGTATCATCCAGAGACATTTCTGGATAGTATTGGTAATGAAGGATAGCTTGTCATTCCGATGGGTATCAGTAACCCTGAAAAAATGTATTCAGACAGTTCTGGAAAACTGGGAAACAGATCAGGACAGTTCTGGAAAACAAAGTTAAGAAAGTCAGGCTGGGAGAAGTCAAGGCAAGCTAGCAACACCAAAGTTCAACACTAATGCTGGGATCAAAAGCAGTGGCTTAGTAGGGCTCTTTAGCGCAGCAGTTTTCAAAAAATAGACTCTTTGTATCACAGAAATACAAGCTCTCATGTTTCTGGGAGACTGAAAGATCAATATTCCAATGGCAATAAAAGAAAAGGGAATCCCAGCATACCAATGGCAGACAGGCAGGTAAGAAAAACTGATCTGTCGAAAATAAAATAAAAGATAAATAGCTGATTGGCTGTTACAATACAAGAACAACAGAGAAAGAAGGGACAGGAAGAGCCCAGAGCCAAGCCTTTGCCTGTTGGTGAGTTGGTTTTCCTAAAAGCAAATAATGGGGAGGGAACAGCATGGAGCCACCTTGAACCCTCCTCCTTGCTGCCTTGAACCGCCTCACACATAATAAACTATGTAAAATCAGCAGCACTGCCATATTGCTAAGACATGGTCAAGGTACTTCTGTGGGAGCAGTACATTTTATATCAGCATATTTTCCTCCCGACTGAAGGATAGAAGGAAAGCACATTAATGTAGCTGTGAGGAATAAAGGCACCAAAGTTTTATGAGAAGGGATAGAAATTGCGTAGAAGTTTGGATAGCTCAGTTTAAATATAGGACCCATCAGGGTAATGACCATTAGAAAAAGGAGGCAGAGAGCAACCTCAGAGAAAACACCTTTCTAATTAGTAACAGATTAGTTCAGGAAGTTGAAGAAATATTAGAAAGTGAAAGGAAGATCATTTAAACATTAAAGGAAAGTACCTGAGAGATAAGATACAGTGAGCAGAATAAATTACAATATTGACTATAAAGAATTCATGAAAAGGGTACCTTAAACTTTATGTCTACCATTTTTTTAAAAAGGAAAACATTAGAATACAAGGTGCAATACAACTAAGATTTAGTTGCTGCCCCTAAACCTTAACTTGGGATGACTTTCTGGAAAGTTGGGTGTAGGAAAAGCAATGCACTTTAGTAGCTTTTCCTAACTTTATGTCCTTGATTGTTTGTGAAATGACCTACTGATATGCATCTACGACCTACTTAGAGAAGGGAGAGTGTCAATATAATGACATGACACCTACTTCATTAGTGAATACCCTCTAATTAAATTACAGAATTACTTAGTAGCAGAATAGCTACTAATTAAAGTAGCTATTCTGCTACTAAGTAATATGTAAAATTGTGTCCAATAAATAAAATAGGACATTTTATTTTTCATTAGATTGTTCTTCATGTATATTATTTGACCAGTACTGATGACCATCCATTGAGAATGCACATTTTATGTGAAGAAAAAAGGTTCTCCTCACATAAAATTCTCACTTGAAAGGTATAAAATTCTCACTTGAAACTTGAAATAGGCAAAATTGAGAAGTTCTTTGTAGCCATATGTTTTTGGGAGAGTAGAATGATTGGTACGCTGAGTTGTAATATTTATTCTTAAGCAAAGACTGCATGTCAACAACAAAAAACAGACAAAAATAATATATCTCACAATATACTCTCATCATTCTTGCAGTTGTTCCAGAGCTAAAACTTCTCTGTGGAGCTGATGTTTTGAAGACATTTCAAACACCTAACCTCTGGAAAACAGAACATATTATAGAAATAGTGGAAAGGTTTGGATTGGTCTGTGTTAGTCGTGCTGGCCATGATCCTTCGCAGTACATCACTGACTTAGAGTTTTTAAATAACTGCCAACATAATATCCATTTAGTAAAAGAGTGGGTTCTAAATGAAATCAGTGCTACAAGCATAAGGTGTGCCTTGCGCAAAGGCCAAAGTGTGAAATACTTGGTGCCAGACTCTGTTATTTCTTACATTAAGCAACACAATGTATATATGGAAAAGACTGAATGAAATAAATTAAATAAAATTTGGTGTAGCTCTTTAAAGTGTTCATGCTGTTTACTTCACTTAAAAAAAGATATTGATAAGATTGAGTAAGACCAGAGACAGACAAAAAAAACCTGCAAAATCTGAGGGGCAAAACATATCAGGTGAAGGGAAAGGAGGAACATGATTGAAACCTTTAAATATATTAAGGATATGAATAGGTTTCTAGAAGGAAAAAGTTTCAATACAGCTAGTCTTCAACGTACGACTGAAATTGAACCCAACATTTCTGTTGCTAAACGAGACAGTTGGTAAATGAGATTTGCCCCATTTTACAACCTACCTTATCACAAAATCACAGCAGTTGTTAAGTTAGTAATATGGTTGTCAAATGAATTCCACTTCCCCATAAACATTGCTTGTCAGAAGTTCACAAAAGTTGATTATGTAACTCCAGGACACAGCAACTGTCATAAATATGAGTTGCCACGCATCTGAATTTTGATCACGTGACCATGGGGATACTGCAATTATCATGAATGAAAAATGCTCTTCAGTCACATTTTTCAGTGCTGTTATAACTTCAAACGGTCATTAAATGAATTGTTGTAAATTGAGGACTACCTGTATTAAGCGAAAATCAAACTTAAATCAAACCTCAAACTGACAGGAGAAAAGTTAAGAACTAATGTTAGAAAGTATTATTTCACAGAAAGAGTAGTGGAAGCTTGGAACCAACTTTCAGCAGAGATAGTGGGTCAAGTCATCAGTAACTAAGTTTAAACATGCTTGGGATAAATACATGTTTATCATCTGACCAAAAAATTAAAAATAGAATAAAAAAGAAACAAACAGTTCAAACATTAAAAAGAAACTGAACCCAGACAAACAAACAAAACACTCAAAGGGCAGACTCAATGGACCACTGGGGTCTTTTTCTGCCATCAGTTTTAGCTCCCAATAATTGGTTTATTTTCTGTGGACAGAAGTGTGTGTGCGTGTGCGTGCATGTATGTGTGTGAGAGACTTGTTGGAGATAATCATTTGGAAGAAATCCACTAAATGCAAAATTTGGATACAACAATTTGAACATTTCTAAAGATTGCATTTAAAACTGGATTTCCAGATTCTACATAAACAATCAAGATTCATGACAGATGCTGTTCCTGTATTAAAGTCAATAAATAAAGCATTTTAATTTCATCTGATTTCATGATACTAAAACTTGAAAGTGTTGGAGTCAGTCATGTGTACACATTGGAAACATCATATTTTTAATGAAGCCTTGACCTAACTGAAATGTGATAAAGTTGTTAAGAATTTGTTATTATAAAAAGTATTTTTACTTTGTTTTGGGAGGAAATCTGTTTTAATGTTTTTAGTTAACATTTCAGTGTGAATTATTTTATACATCTTGAATTATTTCTCCAAACCTTTCATTATACCAAGTGCCATAATGTTCTTAATGCATCTATTTTAGTATTAAATTGTCAGCCACTGTCATGTTACAGTAGAAGAAACAATTCTGCTTGTCAACACTGGATTTGTAAGGCTTACCTGATTACATTTATGCCACTGCATCATTCACATTTTCTTAACTTTAAAGAAAAAAGCTACAGTTTTTGGTTAATTACTTTGTATTATCTATGGGTATTTTACTAGTCCTTCAAAAAAATTTTTTTTTAATAGTTCATTTTCAGATATGCATTTTAACCATGAATACAAAGTTCAGAACACATTCATGCTTATTTTTTAATACCGTCTAAGACAAAAATGTAACATCCATCTTATAGGACTTCAGGAAGCTAATCAAGCAAAATGTTGCCTGAATCTTGACTATATACTTCAACAGTGAAAGTTGGACTCCTCAGAGCCAATCAAAGATGTTGATTAGCTGAAGGGTGTATTCCTTTTCAATGGTGGAGTCAGCAAGCTATGGAGAAATTTGTCCGTTCCTTGATTCTGACTGATAACAGCAAAAGCATTGTCTTAAGTAAGCAGGAACTGGCATTTCTTTTCAAGCAGCAATCATACTTTTTATTACTTTTTTTCCTTTTGACCTGCTGTTTAACATTAGAAAACCATTTACAGAAACATTTTCAACCCCCTTATTAGGAGGAGACAATATCAGTTAAAATTCTGAAAGATACTTATTTTGCTATACTTCCGCAGTCTTCTGATGCCAGAATATAATTCAGGCTTAACGAAATGTTGGTTTCTATACAATTTTATTTTATTTTTTTTAAATTGTATGCTATTTGTTTCTGATAAAACTTTCCTTTCCTCCAGAAACTAATTTCAATGCACTTTCTTAAAATAGCTAGTCGGAGCTTTGCCATTCTCAAATTTATTTATTTATTTATTTATTTATTAAATTTTTATACCGCCCTTCTCTCAAGAGACTCAGGGCGGTGTACA
>JANHFT010002031.1:57956-79772 GCA_032467955.1 Pseudoxenodon macrops
GCTGTTGTGCAACCACACTCTCAACAACCTTTGCTACAAAGCGAAGGTTGGAGACAGGACGGTAGTTCGCTAAAACATTCTTTTTTCTTTTTTTTTGACGGTGAACAGAAAAAGTAATAAAATTAATGAACATCTGATAAAGGAAGATTGTCTTTTCCAGGCAACTTTCAGGTACCCTATAGCTACAATATAGGACTTTGGCTATTGAGGCCTGGATTCAAATGCTACATCTTTGAAGCTAATGGGTACATGTTATTCTGAACATGTTACACCATTTGTTTGTATTATTCTATCTCAAGGTTGTCTTACAAGCATTTCATTTAAGAAGTCATATCAACTCAGGATTTGGGTGTGAATATTAAAACATAATAATTCAATATGTAAATAAAAGGAATCAGAAATTCAATAAACTGTTTTGATAACTGAACTCAGTCTTGAAGACTTTGAAATGAATACATGAAATTAAAGACATGATTTATCTTGATATAATTCAGTAGAAGTTGGATTATAACATTTTTCAAAGATCTCTTTATTTAGAGGCATAACAAATATTCCAAATTAACTAATTCAATTAATTTAATCTTGAATCCATGTTACAATATTTGTTCTACAATAGGATTGTTAAAATTTCCCAGCTGTATTTTTAAGTGATGAGAAGACTTTACAGTCTAATGTGATTCCCTTCAAGCAACAGCATATTGTTGAATAATGCAGTACAACATGTATTTTTTTCTTCACTTGCTTACTTGCACAGGAGTTAATGGGTTTCTGTGAAGTACTGCTTATTCCTCAGCCTGAAAAGACTTCACATTCTCTTAGCTGAAAACGTGTTCTGATTAATAAAATGCTCACTTCTGCTAGCGATGCTGGGTGTTAGTCCAATAATACAAGGTTGAATGAGTAATGCCTGGCACATTTTCAGCCATCTATTAACTAGCTAGTTAATATCTGCCATCTTATATCACTAAGGAATTACTTTATTTTATTTTCATTTATTTATTTTCGTCAAGCATGTATTAGAAAACAGATACAAGCATAAACATTATTATGAATACATGAAATGGATATGAATAAAAGGAAACATTAGGATAGGGACGATAGGCACGCTGGTGCGCTTATGCACACCCCTTAAAGACCTCTTTGGAATGGGGTGATGTCTACAGTAGACAGTCTAAGGTTAAAGTTTTGGGGAAGAACACAGAGTCAGGTAGTGCATTCCAGGCATTGACAACTCTGTTACTGAAGTCATATTTTCTGCAATCAAGTTTGGAGCTTGATAACTTTACTATAAGTTTGTATCTATTATGTGTTCTTGTATTGGTTTAAGCTGAAGTATTCATTGACAAGAAGTACATTGTAGCAGATGATTTTATGTACTACGCTTAGGTCGGACTGAAGACGGCGAAGTTCTAGTCTAAGCCCAAAATGTCAAATCCGGTGACATAAAGTATTCTGTTGTGAGCAGAGGAGTGGAGGTCTGTTCTCGTAAAATATCTCTGGACTCGTTCAATTGTATTAATGTCCAATATGTATTTAAGAATTGGTCTAGCAAAAGTTTTGTATGCCTTAGTTAGCAGTCCAGCATTGTCAGTGGTGTTAAATAGTTTTACATCATCAGCAAAGAAACACAGTTGCTTATAATATGATCGTAAAGGTCATTTATGTAAACTATAAAAAGTATGGGTCTTAAAACGCTACCTTGGGGGACACCGCTGTTAACAGCTGCAGGAATTGATAAGGCATTCCCTATTTTGACTACTTGTTGCCTGCTTGATAGGAACACAGCTATCCACTTATGCAGGGATCTCAAAATGCTATAAGATTTTAGTTTTAGAAGTAGTTTGTCGTGTATCACTTAATCAAAGGCTTTACAGAAATCTATATAAATTGCGTCTATTGCTTTATCCTGGTCAAGTTGTGAAGTCCATATGTTTTTGTAGTGTAAGAGTTGCAGATTGTAGGATAATTTTTTTCTGAAACCAAATTGTTTTTTATAGAGTAGGTTGTTGGTCTCTAAACAGAGGGTAATGGATTGGTTTATGATTGATTCCATGACTTTGCAGGTGACGCAACATAATTGTTGTATATAATACTTAATTAATAATTAGCATAATACTTCATTAAGCATGATTTGTTCAACAAATGTGTTTATTCATAAAATAATATACAATTCCTTTTTGCAATTGGAAACCAGTTTTTAAAGACTATAACATTGCAGCATCCTTATTAAATAAAATGCCCTCTCCAAATAGTGGGTAGAACTTACCGTTATCAGTAAAAACCATCTTCTTTGTTTAGTCATTTGAAGGCAAAACTCTACCATTGTTAAAATCTATTTAGATAATCAGTGACCTTACAGATGTCCTGCAGAAGGGAATGACATATTCCAGCGAAATCTAACCACCCCGCAAGCAATAATGTTCAGCTTTGTGGAAGAAACTTAAAAATAACACTGCAGTGTTAATCAGCTTAAAGAAACTAGCTTAGCTGTACTGCTAGACGAGCAGATAAAAGAAACTAAGAGTTTAAACTTGCTTCTAGAAAAGGGACTGAGCTGGATGGTTCAGAATTAAAACACTAGAAAAAAGCTTTGACTTTTAACCAGAAAACAAACCGGAGTATGCCTGCGGATTTCAACGGTTATTGGAAAATGCTCAGTAATGAGAATTTTGAGGAGTATTTGAAAGCTCTAGGTAAGTTTTTTTCCCACTTTTTCCATTTATGTGAGCCTCAGATTGAATTATAGAGATTTCACTAGATACGTAATTTGTATGAAAATATTCTTAGCAGCTAGATTCTTTATTAATATTGCTCTTCTGAGTAAATAGGAACTGAAGCAATTTTGAAAGAAACAAAATACAATACAAATACAAATTGGAGTATTTTAGATTTATCCAGATGAATTATCAGAATTTTATTCCAGAATTTTATTCATTCTATATATGGAATAAGGTACAACATTTAATGACTTGGAAGGACAGATTTAAAACTAAGAAGATTTCCCCCCCTAATTTAAACCATAAATTTCCACACAAGAATAAGAAACCAGATCGAGGACGGAAAAATCTTAGTCAGCAAAGAGGCAGTTTTCATTGACTTCATCTAGAAGTTGTATGAATTTTTGGGGGCCAGATCTCGTAATCTTATTTTAAAAGGAAGCATGAATATTAACCTATATTGAATTTTAGATTTAAACAGCAACACAGTTTTCAGTGTTTCCCCAATTTTGGATCATTAATTTTATAAAATATTCCAGCCTCTTTTTTTTTCTTCCAGATGTAAATATTGCAGTGAGAAAAATAGCCTGTAGGCTCAAACCTGACAAAGAGATTATTCAGGATGGAAACCATATGATCATTAAAACCCTAAGCAGTTTTAAAAACTACATCATGGATTTTGAAATAGGGACAGAATTTGAAGAGGATTTAACAGGGGTGGATGGTCGCAAATGTATGGTAAGATTTAGAATGTTGCTCCCATAGGACTACATTATGATTTTAAAAATCCTACTTCACTATTGTCACTGGTTTTGTGGCAAGACTTTTCTGATAATCCTGCTTTAGTGTTCAGCAACATTTTAGCCAAAACATCCAATCCAAAATGTATTTTCAAAACAGGCACATTTTGATAATTTATATATAAATACTTAGGTATCTGGTAGCCGACTATCCTATAACTATATTTCTACATGGAAATCTTGATGGCATTAAGATTATATCCATATACAATGAACTGCATTATAAAAAAAATAGACTTGGTTTCTCAAATAAGTTCATAAATTTACAAAATTAGTTTCTAGGTATATTTTGGTAATTATACAAAACAGTCCTTCATTCGTCAGGTATATTTATTCCTACTTGTCATAAATTGAGTTGACAGCAACAGATATTTATTATTTTTCCTTTTACCTTTCACTAATTATTGTAAATAAACCAAGAATGAATGCACATTTTCTTGAAAGGACACATATCAGAAACAACATGCTTACTGGAAGTGAACATTTAGGTCTTCTTCCTTTTGACAGACAAGCAGTATTATGACTTTCATAAGAAATATTAATTAGCGGCACAAGCTTGCTAAATAAAGTCTAAAATATGCTGCTCTGTTAGTCTCAGACAACCACGAATCAAGGGATTTTCAGCTGCAAAAAGCTATTTAGATGCGGAAAAGATTTATAAATGGAAAAGAAAACATTCTGAGTGAGCACTGACTCATTTTATAATTAAGAAAACAAAAGTTTCTCTTATTACAGAAGGTGAAAAGATGTGTGTGGATTTTGTTTTGACACTAAGCAATTTCACCTTACATACACCGAGCTATCAAAACAGAATGGAATGTAGAAACGAAATGAGTGGCAGGTTATTGGTTTTAAATAGATAGTATGCTAATATTTTCTTTCTAAATAACTTAAAATCTTTTAATCTAAATGTATTAGGAGAAGATACAATGTCTTCCTGAAGAATCTCTCGATAAATATGGCTGTTTCCATAAAAATAGGAGTTGTCACTAATAAGAACCACCATTCTCTAGAAATGTGTCTTCGAAATTTTCTGATTTATTGGACTAATAAATTGCAAGCGTCTCCCCTTTTCTCTGAGATCCAAAAGCAAATTACCTTTTTTAATTTCATGTCCACAACAAGAATTCTATCAGGTAAATTAGATTAAAAGAAAGCAAGTGTCCAGAAGACATTCAGACGACTTCCATGGTTGACGGAGATTCTGAAAAAGGCGTCCATAATTCTAATCAGTTATTAACCACTGTATTATCCTGGTCGGCCTGACAAATTGTAACAGATTAATCCATTTTTTTTCCTTTGGTTCAGCTGTTATACTTGGTTGCCACTTAATTTTCATTCTTACTTTTTACATCTTTCCATTATGGCAGGTTTGTTACAAATGAGTTACTTTGGAATCACTAGAGGAAATGCACCGTTACAAATGAAATGAAAAAGTGTGTGGTCCAATATTCTTTTCTAAAACATGATTGCCAAAAATTGTTGCAATGATTTCCAATTATACCAAACAAAACTTGTGCAAAAAGTCCTCCCCACCCCCCACCCCAAATAACCTTAGATAAAAAAGCAGCCAAGAGGCACAAGGTGAACTTGCTTTTTGCTTTACCGTTCTCTTCATCATGGGTCTCCCCTGTCCCTGAAACATTAACTGCTGCCCTTAAGTACCTGACATAGATAGAGATGATACATAGCCATGGGAAGGGAATAAGATTCTTGAAAACCTGGTAAGAAACATTTTCTGTCTGGCTATAATGTGCAGCAGATGGATTTTAAATATGCATAAACAAAAATGCAGTTTGTTTATTGTTATTAATACACACACCGGGTAAATCATTAAGTATTCTAAATAAATTAAATGACAGTGTGCTTAAAAATTGATCCCTGCCTGTGCTCACACCAACTAAGCACTATAATCTGGCACTTTATCCTTCTCAAGGCTGCACAGTAAGCATTCTACATTTTAAAAGTGCCTGAACTATTAGAATACTGAAAAGCAATTTATGCAAAGAATAAAGAGCAAAGGAAAATGCCATTTACTGAATTGGTTAATTTGAAACTCTTCCACGAACTACATAGCCTTGCATGCAATTTTATATCATGCATTTGTCTTACAATTAATTATTTCCTTCACTATTAAATGATACTCTTTCTGAGTATCGATTGTTATCAGTGACTGTAGCAATAGTTCCTCCATTGGTCATTTGCTGACTCAAAAAAAAAAGTAATTTTCAAGTTTAAAATTGTATTCTACAAGGTAAAAAATTGCCCTTTTGTCTTAAGTTTGGAAAATTCAATAAGTATCTGTGCTGTTGACAGTAACATGTTACAATGCATTATATATGTTTTGTATTTTCCTTTATTTTTGTGTAATTTGCAACTATTGGGCAATACTGAAACAACCAAATCTGCCGTGTTTATTCAAAAATATGGCACCTTTTCACTCTAGTTATAAATTAGTAATTTTAAGAGATATTGCTATATATAATGCTGGTCAAGATAGAAAAGGTGTTATAGAAGAATCTCGGGACATGGTGTATATATATATATAAGCAATCCAATTAATGCAGGCAGCCACATTACAGGAAATTGAATAATACAATGCTTGATTCTCTCCCATTTTTCTTAATCGTATTTAATTCAGTAGTTAGAATTAAAATGCCTGCATTCTGAATCACATATAATTACTTACTCCAATCTTTCTGATACAGCTGATATCTTCTCACATCCTATATAAACCTGTTTTTAAACACCATTGGCAGTATAACATTCCACTTTTTGATCTTTAATTAACACAATTTATGTACCCTATTCAGCAGAAATGAAGAAACAAATCAGTAATGAATTTCCCAGATGTAGATGGTTGGCAACTATGTGACTATAGATGAGCTGTCAAGCTGATGCAGCAATTTTTGCAATATTTCTTTCAGTGTGTGTTCTGCCTTCTTCAGGAAAGTTCTAATTCAGGATTAGAAGCCAAACTTAACAATTGCTAGCTCCAAAAAATGCTTTGCATAGCTCATAATGTGCCCTCATAACGTTTAAATTTCATGCAGTAAAAATGATCTATTTAAAGAGAAAACATAACTGATAAGAATTGGCTATACTATCTTGGATTCAGCTGCTTTCAAATAGTATTATCAAGAAGAAAATCATAGCCCAACAGTGACAGCTACAATATATAAACAACTAGCAAACCCTACACCTATTAGCACTAATGATGTTACTTAGTCAGGTAATGAAACATCTGCAAGCAAACCACCAATGTCAGAGAAAAGCAAGGATTCCACAAACAGTACTATTTTCGATAGTTTCTCCACTTCTAAGAAACTCCTAATCTTTAGAACATTTTCAGATATACATTGTAAATATTTTCCAGAATAGAACACAGCAGAAAATCAAATAATAAAGCAAATCAGTATATTTAATGTAACAATATACTTTCCTACATCTTGCTCTTTTGCTAAATAGATATATTGCTGTAAAACGTGAATGATGACTGTATCCTAGAATCTGCCTCTTGTGAATACATCACTGGTATTTTCTATAAAGTTTTAGAGGTAAAAATTGACTTTGCTGTCAGTTTTCAGAATCCTTAAATCTGCCTCGGGCCAATATACCTTGATTGAGGGATGTAGGAAAAATTGTGCCATAACACAAGGAAATATAAAGTATTTGTTTCCATGCCAGTTCCTCCAATCTTTGCAGTTCAGATTATAATGTAGTCCTGCACACAAATTACACTTGATTTTAGCCAAAAGGCCGAAAAGTAATATCTAGTCCTTTTCTTGGTTTTTAACTGCCTATAGGGGAAAAGACATATTATTTCAGAATTGCAACTCATTTAGTCATATAACACTAGCCCTTAGATTTATATACCTCTTCACAATGCTATACAGCCCTTTCTTAAGTAGTTTACAGAGTCAGCATATTGCCCCCAACAATCTGTGTCCTCATTTTACCTACCTCGGAAGAATGGAAGGCTGAGTCAACCTTGAGCCTGGTTAGATTCGAACTGTCAAATCGCAGGCAGCTGGCAGGCAGCCGAAGTAACCTGCAATATTGCATTCTAACATCCAAATTAATTGTTATATATGTAATAAATGGACAACTGGCCCACTCCGCCCATGGCAGCAGAGGAGGCATGCTATGGGCCCTGTCCATCAAGGAACCTGGCTGCAGGGTCCAAGTGAAAAACCTTCTCTGTCATGGCTCCTACCCTTTGGAACATCTTACTTCCTGAGGTGAGATTGGCTCCCATCCTTCTGATCTTCCGCAGAAGTCTAAAGACCTGTCTCCACCAGATGGTTTGGGGCCCTAATGGAAACCATACTGGAGGAGGATGCTGAATCAACTCTGCATCCTGCTCTTTCACTCCCCTTCTTTTAACTATAATTTTATCTTGATTGGGATTGCTATTTGTATTCTTTTAGACATATTTGTTAGAACTTTAAGGTTTTAATGCTGTAAACCACCCAGATTTGTTTTGTTATGATATGGGCAGCAGATAAATTTAATAAATAAATAAAATTTGACTCAAATGCACTTACTGGGTTATGTTAACATAAAGACTGGAATATTTTCTAGTTATATTATTGGAGATAAGTCATGTAAGTGCAGAGGTTGTTAGTTTTTTTAGATTGTAAGAACTTCAGTTGATATTGGAGTGAAAATTGAAGACAAAAGAATCAAAACACTGATAATCTTGTATTGAAGTAAATACTGTCCATCATTGGCTAGAAGAATTAACACTGAAACGAAATCATATTTAGAGACAGTTAGTCTTTGATGGCTAGATATTTATGTTCAGCTCCTCAACAGAAATCGCTTTTTAATTTTATAGTAGAGATGTTTGTTTCATATAGCCAGTTCAATGATTATTGGATCAAATCTCTGCATTAAATTGACTTTCCAAATAAACTGAATTTATTTAACAATTTGATGTCCTGCTGCATAGGCATCAATCCTGTTTTCCCCTTATCAAATTAGGGAAGCAAATTAACTCACTTTTCCAATCAGATTTGATTTTCACAGGTCGTCTTGATTTAAGTTTCATTTTCTACTTTTAGGATGTCAGGTTGAATAATGTTTTAGACTGCTCAGCTGCATGGCTCAGTACAATAGGCTCCTGTGCTATTCTTATTTTCATTTACATAAAATAAAATTTGTACCTTAATAAGGAACCTTTTATAAGCTTGCAAATTGGCATCTCTGGTGGAACATTCTTCTATTTCTGCTATTTAATGTTACAAGGATGCAGGATAAAATAATGGAGACTCATGTCAAATTCATCCCAGCTAGAAGTGACATATTCAGAATAAATGAACTTTTGCTGATATTGTACCTGCCTTCAGAGAATCTAATTTTTAGTCTAGAAATGAAAAATAATTCTTCTATCTATTCTGCAATAAATGTAGGGCTCTTGTGATGCAGCAAATGTAATGTGATACACTACAAATGCTGAATCAATGTTTTCTTGAGGACCACATTGTTGCCAGTAACTGGAACTCCAAAGTTGCTACAGATGAAAAGGTCATAATTACCGTATTTGGACTGGATGAGCAGGCATCCAGTGTGGAAAACCAATTAGGAAGCAGTCCTATGGGCCACTCCTTTACTAACAATGTATAGGATTGTCCTAGCATCATCTTGCCTTTGCTGAAGTGTCAGAAACCTAGTATATTATTTTAGTACAACAAATGGTTGAATGACTCTAGAAGATACTGAAGATTGATACTTAGGAAAGAATTGTACTTAGTGCGGCTCATACGAATATTTGCTTCTGATAGGGTGGGATAGGAGGCTTTCTTTCCTTATCTTCTTTGACTTTAGCAGAAAAGTTGATCCTGTCTTTAGTTCAAGAAGAGCTGTAGTGATATCTGGGCATCTTTTCTCTGTTCTGAACTTTTGGGTCCTGCAGATAGCAATGCCAAGATCTACCATCACCTCCAAGCAATCTTATACTTCTTCTATACAATTCCAAAATCATTACACAGTTCTGGGTTTCCACCACTACCATGACAGGCACTGATGCTTCAACCTGTATCAGTAAGCTGTTCACAGGAGTATACTTAGAAACATACATATTATACCTCCATTTTCATATTGTGTTACTTCCTTATCTTTTAAGCATGGTTGTTGGCTAAGTCATACTTAATTTGGTTTGTCAAATACTAAGTATAAACTCTTCAGAGTAGACTAGATTAAGAAATGATTCCGTGGGAAGATTGTAACTATACTTTAATGAGATCGGCTCTAATAATAGAATCTTGCAAATCTGATTGTGATTCTCCTCCCCTTTCTTCTATAACACGTTACATCAGGTAGGAGACATCTGCTAGCTCTTCTTTTAATACTCTGTCCCTTCCCAGGTGTTAAGGAATGTTTTCTTTGCATAATGGTTTATTTCAAGCTGTCTCCTGGTTCTTTACACCAAGCCAACTCTAACACTTAACTATTCTAGGCATAGATTCAGTCCGGTTATCGGTCCTCTGAAGAAAAAGTTCTCTTTAGAATGATAATGGGGAGTCTCACACTCATAGCAGCTCTAGAGCAGCTGTGAAGTTGCTCTGGCAAACACCTCTAATTGGCAATCTCCTTTGCAAATAAGTTTTAATGTGATTGAGCTGAACCAGTTCATGATTCCAAAGATTGTTTAGGCACATAGAAGGTCTGATATGTGTGGGGAAACATTGCTGTGGGAAGGGATTCAAAGAACTATTGTGTATCCTGACTCTGTAGCTCTTGTTCAAGAGTTAATCTATCAAAGAACCTTAATGATTCAAACTTTTGTAATTAATAACCAAGTAGACAAGCATATTGTCTAGTAATTTTAGCATATTCTAGAACACATTCTAGAATGTGTATCGAATGCTAGCACCCTGTAACAGAGTGACTTCCCATTACTTATCCCAGCTTCTGTCAACCTATCAGTTTGAAAGCATGTAAAAATGCAAGTAGAAAAATAGGGATTACCTTGGTCGCAATGTAACAGCGTTTCATGCGCATTCAGCATTTAGTTATGCCGGCCATATCACCACAGAGAGGTCTTCGGACAGCGCTGGCTCTTCGGCTTTGAAACGGAGATGAGCACCACCCCCTAGAGTCGGGAACGACTAGCACATATGTGCGAGGGGAACTTTTACTTTTACATTTACCTTAGAACACATTCTAGCACAAGAATGATAGCATTCTGCAAAAATATTGGACCAGTCTGCCCTGAATTAAGGCTTGCCTAGTTGATTACAGAACTATTGAAATACATTAATAAAACATTTATTGGCTCCATTATGATAGTTGCTAAATAAAAGAGTGAAAGAAAGAAAAGCAAACTACCAAAGCATGTTTGGTCAGTACAAAGTGAAACTTATTAAAGGCAAGTGGTTATTGATGAAGATTTTTTTTTCATTTAGTTGCATTTTAGTCAGAAGTGAAATATTTGAGTCGTCCTACAGATCATTTTAGATACTTGGTCGATAAATAGAGTATCAATAAAATATGGAATGCTTTATAAATGTTCCAAAGGATTTTTCATGTAGACCATAAGGACAGAGACATTGTTTACTGATAAAACAATTACTTTGGAGACTACTTCTTTAAGCTGCAAAGATCAATATTCTTGACCTTATGTCAATATGTCTACACTTCTTGGCTTTGGTACAATACACAGAGGATATACAAAAATCTGACTAACAAAACAAATCTGTTTTTTTTCCACTAATTGCCACCATTTAATAAATCTACAGTGAAAGCAATATCATAACTAGTGTAATTTGCATTTATTGTAGATTCTAATTTGCCTGGAGCTGATAGTCTGAAGCATACATAAGCCAGTGACAGTTTGCTTAATAGCAGGAACCCTAATGAAGCTGTATTATCTTTAACAGAAACAGCATTTAAAGAGGATGTAGAATAGTTTTCTCAAATTGCTGTCCTCAAGATATTCTGAGACTCTTGATTCCCAGAATGTACATGTTGGAAATTATGGATTTTGCAGTCTGGTATATATAGAGGGCAGTTGGCAGAAGATAGCTGGGTTCATTAATTATTCTGTTTTTCTTAGTAAATAAACAATAAAAGGATATCATTGGCATTACAAGCAAAATGTACAAAAATTATGTTTTCTACTTAAAATGATATTTGATATTTTAATTATGTTGTAATGCTCATTGGTGTCTTGTCTATGGGTAAAACATACATAGAAATACACCAATTTATGTCACAAGTTGGATAGTGCAACACTTAGTGGCTGCATTCTGTTCATAATTGCCTATTAAATGTCCTTGTTTTCTTTTTTGGCCAACAAGAACTGCTAACATAATGCCTTTGTTCAGCTCTCTTGTTTGAGATGGGAAAGACTCGTAGATTTTATTTCTTCTGTACCAACACATACTTGTAATAAATATGCGGTCAATTTCCCTTAAAAAGAAAAATATTTTTCAAATTGCAAAAAAAATCCTGGTTATTTTAATGGATATGTCATATATTCTCAGATATAAATTATATTAAATTCAATAGAATTCTATGTAGTTACATGTTTATATTAATATGAGAAAATCTAAAAGCTTCTCTGAAAACATTAAGGAAGGGAATCTGGCTGTGCAGATGTTGCTAGAGCATCTTTTTTTATTGATCATGCTGTTAAAGTTGCTTGGAATTTTAATCAACATCTGGAGAGTCCCCAACTCTACATTAAAACAACAAAGGCAGATTTCATTTACCAGCTTAAAGATATTGAGAGAAGTTTTACTAAAATGTTGCTATTGAAGGTATCATTATGTTTGTCCTTCCCAAACTTTTAGAAGTTCTCAAAGAAACATTTCTGAAGACCTTCTACTTGATATGTATACTCAAATGGGATATTCAGTTATTTAAGGATGCAGGTCCTACAGAGCACAGTGTTAAAGATCATGCGGCAATCTGGTTGTTATGAATTATCTCTGTATCTGCAGGAAAAGTTAAAAAAATGTATGAAGCTTTCTGCTTTTCACCCAGTTACATGTATGAAGTTCTAAAGTTCCATTATTCAGACTTTCATATTTCAAAGATTTTTTAAATAACTGTATAATTAATCAGTAAATGCAAATCACCAAAAGTATAAAAAGAATTAAGGCTTTAACCTGTGTGTATGTCATTCCCTACCTTTACCATACCCAGCTGTGACTCTCTCCTGATAATTGCAGGTCTCATTAACTTGTCTAGCTAATATCCTTAGCATCCTCATGATAGAAATTATAGACCTTGTTACATACAATCCATTGCAGTTGAATCAGGAAGACTTGGCATGAAATTGATTTACATTCTATATTCTGTATATGGACTCTGTATTCTTTACAAGTGCCAAATGTGGGTTGTAGATAATCTACAAAGATGCATTAGTACTATGTTCATAACTTGTAATGATTTGGCATTTAGATAAAACTCAATAGAAATGTGTTCCTTGTAAAGAAGTGGGGAAAGCGCAAGGAAATGTGCTAATCACACTTTAAGAATAGGCACAATTCTTCTAAACATAAGTCTTTTTACAACTTTACATTCCCATGGGTGTATATTTGGAAGAAAGCTAGGAAGAAAATACTTCAAGTGTTAGTGTGGGAGCTGATGAAAAGAACCTCTACAATTTCCGGATCATCTGAACTTAATATAGAACTTGTTCCTTTTATAGTTGTTTTTAATATACCGTATTATTTCAAATGGAAATATAGAAACAGAAGTCCGGACACAGTCTAAGGTGAGAACTAATTTTAATGTTAGCATAGGTCAGAGTGACCTACCCAGAATGGTTATCAGATTCTGGAGAATTCTGAAGGACTCTGAAAGCTAAAATTTAGTGTCAAATTATCAATTTTTAGGAGTGCCTTTTGTTTTAAAGCATATAAAGCACGTAATTGCACTTCCAAAGGGCTTATTAATTTATTGAATTAAATTATCCAACTTCTAAGAGCCAGAAAATAAATAAAGATAAGAATATAGTACTAAACACTTAATTCTTCTTTCCAGAAATCAAGTTCTGGGAACAGTTTAGTTTGAGTTGAAGACAATGATAGGCTAAGAATATGAAATAACTTCTTAATTTAGTTTGAATACTATTCAATTTAGATCCCATATAACTATGTTAATTCCTGTCCCTGACCTAAAGTATATGTCAACCTATTACAGCTATTACATCTCCCCTTATTGAATAAATATTACCCTAAAATCTTTCCTAATAAAAATTTGCAAAGGTTACTAGCATTTCATTCAATATTAGCTTGTCATTACTCACATCCCTACTTTATATAAGTTTTCTATTTTATTACTATCTTTGTAATCTTTGTTGTCTTCTGATATCAGCAGCATAGCTGCTTGTCCCGTTGATCAGCAATGCTGTTTTGAAAATGTTTCTATTTTTCAGGTGTTGTAGATGAAATAGGTAATCAACAAACGCCCTGAAATATTTTATTATAAATTCCTAGGAGAACATTAGACATACTGTGAAGATCCCAAAAGTTATGTCAGTAGTGTTCTCCTTAGTTTGTCTAAACTGAATAAGATTGTGATAGGGCCAGGAACATATTAACAGTCATGTTAACATCACAAAACAACATCTGACACAAATCCATGACACACTTTATTTGTGCCCCTTTGCAGATGTATAACTGTTTATAACTTTTTTGTTAAATAACATTGTGGTATTAGAGCTATGATTAGGCAATTAACTCTAATATCCGGGTTTCAACCAGTTTGGAACTCATAGCCGACAAATCAAAACACTCTGTATTGTTTAATTGTTTCCTTCCATTGTACTTTTCTTTCCAATACCCATAAAGCTAAGGGCAATATCATGTTTTCCCAAAAATATGACCTATCCCAAAAATAAGCCCTAGTGAAGGGGGTGGGCTTGGCCAGCATATGATGCGGTGAGCAAGTGTGGGCTGGTGGTGTCTGGCAGCAGCTGCAGCCCACGCAGCACAGGTGAGTTGAGTACAGATGGAAGCAGACAATCCGAATGTACTACATGAGCCACAAGAAAGCCAAGTAGTGGAAGACAACGGGCAGGTGGCCACAGGAGGTTCAACTTCGCACTGTGACACTGGTAGCAGAGGCAGAGGGCAGACAGAGACAAGTGATCCGGATGCCCCATGCGGGCTGCGAGAAAATAGAACACATTGGGCCAGAGTGGCAGGTGGCCATGGGAGGCTTATCTTCGCATCTCACAGCTTGCCTGCAGCATGCATGGCACATTGGGATCTCCTACCTTCCACTTTGTACTTCGCCTGCCTTCTGCTCTGTACTTTCCACTCTGCGCAGCCCCAGAGGGCGCTGAGCAAGGGACTGGAAGGCTACAGTTGCTGCCAGATTCCATCGGTCCCTGTGCACTTGCTGGGTCTTGTGTGTGCACCAGGGGGGAGGGCTGATCGCCCTGAAAGCATGTTTCCCCGAAAATAAGTCCTACTGCTTATTTTGGGGCTCAAAGGAAAATAAGACCGGGTCTTATTTTTAGGGAAACACAGTTTGTACCATCTTTGTGGCTTATTAACAAATGTGCTGGGGAACAGTTGCTGTCTAGATTCTATCTAGGCTATGGTAAATTGAGCTCTATTATACTTTTTAAAAATCAGATAGTTTACTCTTTGCTATAACTTTTTCTAAGGCCCTTGGATTAAGGAAAGATAGGTTTGATGGAGACCAATGCAAACTATACTCTGGCAAAAGTTGAATTGTTAAGACAGAAAACTTAGATTCCTGCTTTATAGCAGAGAGTGCAATTAACTTATCCTTTTTTTTGATAAAAAGCAATGGGATTGGTTCAAATAATATATGTATCCTTTTATAAAAGTGGACTTTTATGAAATATTGACAGGATTCCAAACAGAATTACTTCCTTAAATTCCAGACTTCACTATTTTTGACATAATAAAAATATCCATCCCAATATAGTAAAGTATAGATTATTTTCCTATACCTGATTAATGTGTTTGTTGTCTCAGTCAAACAGAAGACATGGAAAAAAGTTCTTGGATTGCAAAGTGTTACTTATTTCATCCATCTTTTGCTTGGATTTGAAAAAACTGACTTTCAAACATTTTCATTTGTTCTTGACATATCCTATTACTCAACCTTTTCGTTATTGCACCAATCATCTGTAACTGAACATTATTTTATTTGCAATAATCTCTCCAGTACAACTTTTTCTACATCATGCAAAAAAGACAGGATAATATAACATCATAATTTTTGTCCTGAGCCCCAGTAGCATCAATTGCCAAATTTATCACAATCTTGATTCAATTTACTAAATTGCCTGGCTAAACTCTTTTGCCTAAGCTAATGTTCCGCAGAAATCTTCAAGACCTAATGTAGCTGGATAACAATCTTTATTGCAAACTAGTTGAAGCTATACAGAACAGTTGTTTTCCCACTGCCTCTGTAAGGGTGTAAGTGCTTATTGAAGTCCATAGTATTTTCTTCCCACAGATTAACAAACTTTGTGTGCTGTTTAGAGGCCTTGAAGTTGAGTGGCTGTTGAGTGTTTGCATAACTGCCCACTGGCTCTCAGCCTGCTTCTCACAGCAACAACACATTAAAAGCATTACCTGAATTACCTCCAGGATTCTGAAATATTCCTTACACCTGGGAGAACATGAAGCTGAAATGGGAGAAAAGATGGTTCTTTAAATAGAACTTTGGTATTCTTGGGAGACCCTGCAGCTTTCTCTGCTCAATGATCTATAAACTGAATGGAAATACAAACTTCCATGTTTTCCATTTCTGATGCCCTATATTCATTTGCACAAAAGCACAGAAGAAAATATCTCTTTATTGTACTCTATTGTATTCTAGGAGTATGCATATAATCAGGTTTAATCTATATTAAATTTATTTTTATTTATTTCACAAGACTTAAACCACTCCAATGAAAGTCAACTCTGAGACACACTATTTACAGTTTTGTAACTTACATTAAAAATAAATAAGATTATCACCTAAATATAATAGCAATCCAAACAATCTATTAACACAATTAAACTAGAAATAAAAACAAATAGTAACCCAATTGGGGGGAAGGGGAACTTTTCTTTACAAAAGGGAATAATAATAATCACAAATGGTGATTATTGGTGATGCGCCAATGATTAGAAAGTAGCATTGCAGGCAAACTTTGGCCATAGTCTAGAGTTCAATCCTGTCAGGGCTCGAGTTTGACTCAGCCTTCTTTCCTTCCAAAGTCAGTAAAATGGGGACCCAGATGGTTGTAAGCAATATGCTAACTCTAAAACTGCTTAAGAGAGGGTTGTAAAGTACTAATAATAGGTATATAAGTCTACATTATTGCTATTGCTATAATATTCCAACCAGTGAGGCCCTCAGAACAGTAATATTTTTACATAATTATTAAATCCAGGAGTGAGAGAAACATTCCGATATCTGCAGGGATGCTCTTCTTCTTTATTGTAAGGCAACATTAATAGAACCTTGTAAGTCTGGAAGTATTTCTACCTGCCTCTCCCCACCCATTCTCTTTACAGCCCAAGAAACTAGGGAGGTTTTTTTCTGAAAATTGCCCCCACTCCCACATTCCTGCAGCAGTTTAAAGCTGCCTTTTATCTGACCAGTCCTTTGGCTCAGCCTTGTTGCCTGTCTTCCAAAGTCATTCCAAAGTCGGAGGGCTTCTCTGCTTCTTCAGCGCCCAACAGAGGAATGGACTAGAAGGAGAACTGGAAAACAACACTTTAATGGTCCAAGAAAGAAACTTAGGTCCAAGAAGGACCTATCCAAATAGATTAAGCAGTTAAAAGTGATAGTGGGAAGTTTCTACTTTCAAATTTGCAAGCATCGGTAATGTATCCATATATTACAATAGAATTACTGTTCCCCTGGGTGTGTTTCCACTCTGGTATAACTGGGAGGATTAACATTGACCTAGAACTGGTCCCTGGTTGTTTTGATGACTATGACCTTTTTACCTCTTATCTTGCTTCCCAAGTTTTCATTCTACTTTACATGAAAGAGAATAATTAAGGTATATTAATAATTACAGTAAGAGCAATAGAATTGCTGCTTTTTCTATAGGCAAGTTGTGAGGAGAATATGTTTTGAATTATTTACCAAAAATGATATACTTATTTAATGTATTAATCAAATATACATAGCTCACCAAAAGAGATTCTGGCAGCTCACAACCAACAGGTAAAACCAAGAGATTAAAAAAAATATACAAAAATTACATTATTACAAAAAAATGCTCATCACCACATTAAAAAAATAATAGATCTTCAAGTTTGGAGATAACAAAGAAGGCCACACTTCAGCAATGAAATAAATCTACACAAGATTTTCATCTATTTATGAGCTAAGTCTTTTTTCAAACAATGGCTTAAATAATATTTTGTGCAGTTCACTAATTTAGTTTTAATGATCTGGTTAAAAATTAGACTGCATTGTATGCAGTATAATTTTTTGACAATATAATCTTTGTGTATGTGTGTGTGTTTTCTTGTCATGTTATGCTCCTTTGAGCTTTCTTTTTGAAATATTAAAGCAAAAAGGGGGAGTGATTTCAATAATCACTTCCTCTGGCAATAGCTAAAGACGATTTCAGCATATCATAGTTCCAAGTTTATGGGTGAGATTAGTAAACAGATATGTGTGAAAGATGCAGGGAATCACATGCACAATGCATATATTGCTGTAGATTTTCAATAATTTCAGCTGGCTTGTACTGTATGTTTTATGGTTTTTAAATAACTAGAAAAATGTTAATAAGACCAGTAACAGAGATTCTTTGGCTTTCCAGATATTTCCGAAGCCAGCATAAACCATTCGACACATAACTGGATCAGGTAATAGCAATAGGTAGCACCATTAGAAAGCATAAAGTAAGCAGAAGGATTCTGAAAACAGTTTCCTGTCAAAGAATCTATTGAGCATCCTGATTACAATAAGTCTAGTGTAGATATTTCACTCTTGGAGTGTGTTTCCCTAACAAAATATTGGTTTTAGTTTCTAAAGTAATATGCTCTAACCAAAGGAGAACAATACACTTCAGGTTCAGAAATAATTCAAGTTTGGCAGTTTTCAAGGCAGGTTTTATCTCCAGGGTAAACCACGTGTCATTTCCAGGGAATTCTTTGTACATGCTGTGTATTTAGCTATCCTTGCCTATTTCTTTTCTCATAGGCAGTTTTTATTCTCTATTGTCAATGCTGAGTGCTGCGGGAAATACTTACAATCATAATTTTTAAAAGCAATGTTTATTTTAAGAGATGGAAGACAGCAGAGCAGATTTAGTATGTTTCAAGCCCAATTGGAAATGGAAGCAACATTAATTCTAGAAGTTATGAAGCTAAATTACATTTTAAAGAAAATGTACATCTTCTGGCTAGGAATCTCTAAGCAACAACAAAATTCTAGTTAACCAAAAATAATGAAGTTCTTTAAGTATTAGTTTTACTCTCTTAGAATATATCCCAAAAGGCTTGTTTCTCATTATAGCTTCTTGAAATGTTCATTGTAAAATAAATGATTTTTGTTTAACCGTGCTTAATCATAAATGCCAATATTTATGAATTAATTAATATGCTTAAATCACAATATTACATTACTTTTTCAGTATATTTGGGACATTGAAAATGGCTTGATTTCAAATGGCTTCCTTTTTCATACTTAAATTACAAATAAATTACTTAAATTACAATGTACAAAGCATGTATTTTACTTTTTATATTTACATTTTACACAGCTGTGGGTGGAGTTACAGAATACCTTGAAAATACAAACTTTGTAGCTATTAATCAGCTCAACCAAAATGATTGAACCTTTAGAGTTCTACAACAGAGGCTTTTGCTTTTATTTCCTATTATTTCCCCATTACTTAATTTACAGCTGTTATGTCTGAGGAAGAGTTTAGATAACTACAACACATTTACTTTCTGTTGTGTCATTTTCTCAGCTTATAGTTTGCCAGTAATAGAATTACATTTGTTTTAAAATGGGCCAACACAGCTATGATTGCTTTACATGCATTTTAATGAATGAGTTTGGAAAGAATTAAGGGCCAGGAGAATACTTGATTTCTCAAATTCCTATGAAAGCAGGACTGTAAATGGAGAAAAGGCAAATAGCAAAGCCATGGAGTGTGCAGAAAGTAATACAAAGGTACAATCAGAGGATGTGACATACATTTGACACTAAACTGGTCCACAAACCTACATAGAATCGGTTTATACTTCAAACTGTATATTGTGAAACAAGCCCATTGATACCAAAAAAGAATGTATGATTAGGAGTGCAACCATGATACACTGGATTTGTGCTATAGCAAAGCACTACAAACACAAGCACTTAACTATTTTTATTAATCTACATATGGTAAAGCTATCAATGATAATGATTACTCTAGGTGTACTTTTCTGAACCCTTATATATGTAGTCTCATGAAATGAAAATTTATATTTACCAGAATATCACACTACTAAACACAGTCCCTGAACATATACATATTCATATACATATACATACATATCAGTAATAGTTGGATATGTCCAAAATATTGTTTGTACTTTGTTCTCTATGAACATATGCCAATGCAAGAAGAATCTAGGTTGACTGGTCAGTTGGACAAAATAGAAGCTAACATTTTTGTGATTTATGAGAACTTTGGAAATAAGTGACAAGCCAGAATAAAAGAAGCAATCAAACTCCATTCAGCTTAATGTGGTTTTTTTTACCCTAAGCCAGTTCTATCTTCTTTTCCAAAGGAGATAATTCAGCAGTGACAATTTAAGGCTTAAGGATAAGACAGCATGGAATCTTTAGTAGGAAAATATCACCTTCAAATGAGAACTACAATTGCTGGTCAAACAAAAATGCTTAGGACAGAGGGTTGAATATTATAAATGAATTGTTTTTGAATTGTCAAAACACATTGTGTACCTCTTCTTCACAAATTAAGAAAATAATGTGGCAAAACCAATGGGATCCTATAAGGAGAGGCTATAAATTGAAGACATCATCTGATTCTATGTTTGAAAGAAAATTATTGAAAAATTAAAATAATATCCTTTTATTTTGGAAGCATATCTTAGGCTGGAGTTTTGTACACTCAATGAAGTGAACAGAAATTGTCCACTGTTAGAACTTCGTGGCATTGATCCCACAGTATTTAGACTAGCGTTATATAACATTGGGGCTACCCAAAAACAACATAGTATTAGCAGAATAAAATGCAACCTAGATTAGAATTTCTGTTTTTTCCAAAGTCATATTAAATTGTTAAAAAGGGACAACTAACGAAACAGAACCATCAAAATTATTGTAGTTTTTCAAGGTCAGCTGGTGCTCTATTCAGTTTGCAAATGCTGGATGAGGGCTCCCTCTACTGGTGGAAAGCCTTCTTTGACTTTTTGACTGATCCACTGATACAAGGGCTGTTTTGAAGCATTGGGCAAGCACAATTTATGCCTAGATTTCGTTTTTGTAATCCTCACTAACTTCAATGAAAATAGCAATGCCTAGCAGAGACATTTCTCAGAAATCCATACATTAAAAACAGGCTTTGTTGAATCTCTCTCTCTCTCTCTTTCTGTCTCTCTCTCTCTCTTCCCCCCTCCCTCTCTCTCTCTCTCTCCAATTTGCTTTATGTAAAATAAAAGGGCTTTCTACCATGGATTTACTGTACTAAATCTGCGCTATGTAATATGTATAATCACATGTACAGAAGGAGTTAAGCTATTTCAGAAATAGCATCAGTCAAAAAAAGGGAGGGTGATAAGATAATATTCTATAGAGAATACTACAAAACCTTAAGAAACACTTCAGAGTTTTAAAACACTGAAAATTATTAGCAAATGTGCAACTGTCACCTGTTCAAACTTTCTAAACTACGCAGCCCCCTTTCATGTCATCCATGCCATCTTCACTTCATATAGGACATATATGCTAAAATGAAATAGCATCCTTATATACAGTTAGTCCTCGACTTACAACAGTTCATTTAGTAACCATTTGAAGTTACACCAGCACTGAAAAAAGTAACTTTTGGCCATTTTTCATACTTAGGACCGTTTCAGCATCCCCATAGTCACGTGATTTATATTCAGATGCTTGACAACTGACTCATATTTATGATGGTTGCTGTGTCCCAGGGTCATGTGATCCCTTTTGTGACCTTCTGACAAGCAAAGTCAATAGGGAAGCCAGATTTACTTAACAACCTTGTGATTACCATATTTTTCAGAGTATAAGACGCACCTGAGTATAAGACACACCTTAGTTTTTGGGGAGGAAAATAGGGGGGAAATCTGCCTACCAGGTATTCATCT
>JANHFT010002031.1:79872-96875 GCA_032467955.1 Pseudoxenodon macrops
AGATAGCGCCCAATGTTCAAGTCTGTCAAGATCCTTCTGTATCTTAAGCCTATCTTCTGGAGTGTTGGCTATTCCTGTCAGTTTATTGTCATCTGCAAATTTGATAAGTTTCCCATCTATCCCTTCATCCAAGTCATTGATGAAGATGTTAAAGAGTACTGGGCCTAAAACAGAGCTTTAGGGTATTCCACGGTATACTTCTCTGCATATAGATGCAATTCCATTGAGGATTACATGTTGAGTGTGGTTGGTCAGCCAGTTATGAATCCATCTGGTGGTGATGCTGTCTAACCCACATTTTTCTACTTTATTTAGTAGTAGGTTATGGTCTACTTTACCAAATGCCTTGCTGAAGTACAAGTAAATTATATCGACAGTATTCCCCTGGTCCACAAATTTTGTCACTTTGTCAAAGAATACAATAAGATTAGTCTGGCATGATGTGTTTTTGACAAACCCATGTTGGCTTTTGGTTATTACTTCTTTTGCTTCTAGGTCTTCACTAGTTCATTGCTTGATTATCTTTTCCAAAATCTTCCCTGGTATTGAAGTCAGGCTGATAGATCTGTAGTTTCCTGGATCTATTTTTTCCCCTTTTTTGAAGATGGAAACCACATCAGCTCTTTTCCAGTCCTCTGGAATTTAACCTTGATCAAATAAGCCTTTAAATTCTTTCCTTTTATTTTTAACAATGTTGAAAAAACAATCAAGAAATTAAAAACAATTTAAATAAAAACTTCAAATAATGTCTTAGAACTCGATTTCTTTTTTTATTTATCTCTTCTTTCAAAAGTCTTTTAACTTTCAGATATCTCCTTTGTAAATCCAATATAGGAAAGATATTCAGGTCACTCTTTTGATCTGTTACTTGTATATCCCTTTTAATTAGTATTAATATTCTGATTTTGTTTGTATATGCAATATAGCATCTTTTTCCGTATCATTCTTGTAGCCTAACTTTTTTATATCCACTTTCAGATCAGTTTTTGTGTTATCCAGTAAAACGTGTTCCATAACATCTTTCAAATTTGGTCTATCTCTAATGAATGTCTTTTAAAATTAATTTCTGGGTTCATTGTTCAAAAATACCTTCAGTACAATATTAAAGTATTTTTCTCCGTTCCGTATTAGTAAGTCAAATGTAAGTATTCTTCTTTAATGGTAATCTTTAATTTTTTCTGGTTGTCTTCCTAGTTTCTAAAGGGGTAACATTTTGCACAGTGGTTTAGTGGTTATTGCTCTGTAACATTTTGCTGGCCAAATGACCATGGCCACATCCAAAGACTCAATGGCCTTGAAATGAAGATGACCACCGCCCCCCTATAGTCGGCAATGATTAGCAAAGTAAAATCCACAGGAACTCCTTTACCTATCCTGATTCTTTTTTTTAAAAAAGATTCAAACCATTGCATTTTTGCACAAAAAGAATCTTATTTCAAATCCATCTGAATCTCTATTCTGTTTGTAACTTTCTAAATTCAATGTTGTAATCACCCTTTTCCTGTTTATTCCAAAATTTAAAAACCTACTATTATTACATTCGTGTCAGAAGCACCTACCAAGGCACTTCTGAGTTCAAAAGATTAGCTGGTGACATTACAATTGCCAAGAAAACCCTTCTTTTCGTGTTATTCTGTTATTTTTCCATCAAAGTAATACCTATCTATCTAAAGCCCTTAAATTTAAAACTGAAGCAATTCTTTTTTCTATTGAAGGAAACTCACCAGTGCTGTCCGAAATTTATTAATCCACATATTCATATTCGTAATAGCTGAAAAGCAATTAACAAGCGATTTCCAAAAAATGATTAGAAAAGGAAGTATGTAATTCCAGTCTCCATAAAGACAGTGGCCCCATTCAAACAAATATGGCTTTCTCTAAGCCAGTGGGAAAATGCTATCTTGAGAAGCAACTGTTTGGAGCACTTGTCTTCTCCATGAATAGCTCACAATCATCAATTCTTTTACTCGAGCCATTTTCAGTTTTTCACTCCAGTAGTCCAGATATGAAATTATTTAAAATGTATACCCTCTTCTCTTCTCTTCTCTTCTATTTTATTCTATTCTATTCTCTTTCCTATCCTTTTCCTTTATTTACTAAATGCAGTAATCAATATCTTGCTTGAACATCACACTGCTGATCTCCAGAATAATTAAGCGCTGATGGATGTTGGAAATGCTTATCAGCAATACCAAGTTTACTATATTCTTTCATAAACAGCATTGTTCTAAATAGAAGAAGGCATTCTATTAAACTATCCATTTTTTCTTGCTGTATCAACCTTTCTGTATCAGTGAAAGCATGTAATAGGAACATTCCTAACACCAGTTGTGGTATTAAAAAAATTGAATTGGGGTTATTTTTATACCCTAAACAGTACATCATAAACAATGTGTGCATAATGCAGGAAGAGCAGCTGTTCTTTTTTAATGTTCCTTTTTTTCCTTAAGATTAAAATTATTTATAGCTTTGGAAATGAAAGTGAGCAATTCACTTTTGAAAGCATCATTTTCTTTCCAGCCATTATCTCTGACAATCTAGCTACTAGCACCTAATAAACTTTATCATTTCTTTCTCAAGTAGTTCTTTATAGTGTTGAAAGCTCTCTTCCCCAAAAGAGCTTACAAAACTAACTCTCAGAACTTGGTGCTTATAAAATGCATTTCCTCCTTAGGTCAGGATAATACATGCATAAGTATCCAGGTGAACCTTTAGATATTTAAATTGGATTGGTAGCTGAATCTTAAGCCAACAGAGAGGAAGATGCTAAAATCTGAAATATGAAGACACTTCATATTTAAAAAAAATAACATGTTAATCCGGCCTCAAAATGTTAGCAAGCCAGGCCTCCATGGGGCAGCCCAGTGGTGAAATGCTACCTACTCGGTCTGGTTCGGGCGAGTAGGTAGCAGCGGCTGCCAGTGGTTTGGAGAACCAGTGGCGGCTATTGCGTGAGGTGCCATCCACCCACCTGAACGTCACCACTTCTGGTTTTTTTTACCTTCTGTGCATGCGCAAAACCTTCTGCACATGCGCAGAGGATGGAAAAAGTGTGTGTGATGCAGACAAATCGCGTGCTTCCGGTAGGGAAGATAAATAGATTTCACCGCTGGGACAGCCATTCCATTTACTACTGTGAAATCATTATGATATGTTGGGATGAAAAAAACCACAGATCTTAAAATCTGTAGTAGTTTAGAATAGAGAATATCATCCTTTAAATGGCCAAATTTCAGCTTTTCATGTTTTACCATAACCAAATAAATTTGAGAATCCCTATAATTGGGACCTGTCCTATCCATAACCTCTCCTATATCTTAAACTGCTTTTGGTTGTATTTTCAGCATTATCACTTCTGCAAACTCTAAACATTCTGAAATGTTTATTTTTCTTTCCTTGTATTTTTCAAATAGGTGAATGCTGTTTTATTACTATATTTTACTATCCATTTTTGTATTTTTGAAAAATCTTTTCATGTGCAAAACATTTGACACAAAAAAATTTCCATGATGCTTCACTAATAATATTTTACGTCATCTTGAATGCCGGATACTATTCCAAATGTTAATTAATCCTTTTGCAATGTTTATTAAATGATCTGCCATAAGCTTCAAAGGTTTGTTCATATTATTTCCAGACAGCTCAGTTTCAAGTCAGCATTTTCATGTCACTTAATGCACACATTTTTCTCAGGTTAATTTCTGTAGCATTCTAGATCCCATTTCTCTGTTCTTGTCAAGTATAGTTATTAATAACTTCTTTTAATTAAATGACTTTTTCTCTTCTATAGGTGGCCTTTTATGTGGTGCTCTTCCTGTCACAGTGTCTTACATCCAGTGGTGGGATTTCAGCCAGTTCACACCTATTTGAGAGAACCAGTTGTTAACTTTCTAACCAGTTCGGAGAACCAGTTGTTGAAAGAAATCTTTTGATTTTTTCCACTTTCCACTATCTGTAAGGAAGACAGAAAGGAAACATTGTGATGTTATTTCTAGCTTAAATTTTATTGCCTTGCTTACAGAAGCTGCCTCTCTGATTAACCTTTATTACATTGTAACAGCTAAGGCAAAGCGCCCATAGAAGTGACTGAAGTTGAGTTGGCCACACCCACACGGTCACATGACCACCGAGCCACACCTACCTAGCTGGTCATTAGGGCAGAGAACTGGTTATTACATTATTTGAAACTCACTACTGCTCACATCCCAACTGCATTTATTTTGTAACTGAATTCATTTGATACACAAGAGAACAGTACATGGCATTCTATATTTTTTTAATTTTGTTGAACTAGTTCCATTCCAGCTGACCCATTTTTAAATCCAAAGTGCTCCTCTCCTTCGTGCTCAATTCCATTCAGATCACATATTCCCTTTAAGTCCTTCACCCCAGAAATGATTTTATTCTCTGAGAAGTTATATCAAAAGCCCCAATTTTGACTGAGAAAATTATGCTCAGAGTATCCAGGTAATTTATCTCTTAAAATATATTGGTACCATTGTCTAAAGTCTCTCCTGTAGAAATCCAAGTCTGAAATTTTGTGTTAAATAAAAAATATGAGGAAATGACATGAAAAGCATCCTGCTGAATCAGAGATAAGCCCATCCAATCTAGCGCTCTAGGTCACAGGTGCATTTCAAAAGTTAAGAAACCTTGGCTTGACAGCAATAATCCTTTACACTGTTGCTTCTAACAACAAGTATTTAAGGCACAGTGCCGTGATTCAAAAGGTACCGGTAGTAAACAGCCATCAAAATTAGTAGTCACTGTTACACTAGTTCTGGATAAATACCTCTGGTCTCCTTTTAAAAGCATCCAAATGAGCTTTCATTACCCTAACTGCTGGCACAGTGAATTCTCCAATTCTTGTGTTATGAGAAAAAGTGAGATTTGCTGCGGTTTATCTTGAATGTCCTTGTATTACATTTCAGTTCTAATCTTCTGAGAAAGGATGAAAAATGTGTATCTATATTATCATAGTGATGCCATGCGTGATTTTATATAACGCTACGATGCTTCTCCTTGTCCCATTACTTCTCACATTTCTACCTAAAAAGACCCTGTTGCCACAGTCTTTCATCAAAAGAAGTTGCTCCAGTCTCCTAATTACTTTGATTGTTCTCTTTTCTACTCCCTGATACAGATTTTGTAAGGTTTGTGATCAGAACGTATATACATTGTCCAAAGGCAGCCTCATTATTAATTTGTATAAGGAGATTATTACAGCATATTTTCAGTTCTGTTTTTTGTTCCCTTCCTAATCATGCCAAAAATTTGCTTTTCTTTATGGCAATTGCAACTAACTTTTTATCAGGTTTACTGATAAATTCCCAGAATCCATCAGCAGCAACTCAGATCAAATTAATGTATAAGAGCAAATTCTGAATCTGTTGATGTGATCGTCATTATCATTGAATAATATAGTTTGAAAAGCAAGTAAAAAGAATCACACCTTAGCCTGGTGTTTTGAGTCATTCAAGTTCTAGCCAGGGACCTAGAAATCTGTTCTAGTTATTATTACTATTATTTGTGCTAAGGTACATTTGTTTACCCAGAACTACATTTGCTACTTTGAAGCCAATTTATTTAATTTGATGAAGTTCTTTCACAATCTTATTTTTATTTTATCATCTTAAACAAACAAGTCTAGTTTATTACATAGTATTAATTCCATATATACAAATGGAAAACTTCCATTCCTAACAGGTAGAGGACGCCACAGTGGGTGATTCCTAACAGACAATTTAAAAGGAGAGCTATCTATTTATTTCTACTTTAATGTACTGTCCGTATTTTAATGGTTTTCTAAACCATGAGCCCACCTGTGCTCTTATCCAATGCCTGGATTTTGTCCAAGAGCCTTTGACGACAGAATTATCAAAGGCTCTGGTTTTTTTTAAATCTAAACATACAGTATCTATTGGATTTACAGGCTTGTTGATGCCATCAGAAAAATGTAGCTTAGTGAGACTAGGTTTAGCTTCACAAAAGCCATGCTGGTTTCTTTTCAGTGAAGTTAAAGCTTGCTTCTTGCTTTTTTTCTATTCAAAATTATTTCCATTCCACAAGATTTCTAAAAGATCTGTATCTATGCTCCTGGACTTCAAACCTTCCATTTTAGCTTGCAAAATCCTAGCATTGGCATATAAGGACCTACATCAACTCTCCCTTTTAGATTTCCTGTGGCACATTCCAATCTCAAATTTGAGTTTGACTGCAGTGATTCCTCTGAATATTTACCACAACAAATCATCCTCTTCTTCTGGGAATAATTTTTCCAGAATTGGCTCTTTCCATCCTGCCAACTGTTTCCCGGGATCAATTTAAAAACTATTCTTTCCCATTTTTCATTTTATGTGCCCACCTGCCTTGCACATACTTGATTCAAGTGCAGCATGTCCATCTTCTCCAGACCTGCCCTGTCCCTTGAAGTATTCCAATAATTCATAAATCTAAAACATTTCTACTACCTCATTAATGCACTGAGACTATTCAGCTCTGCCTTATTCAGCGCTGTTTATAGAAAAAATATCATTACTGACAAATCAATTGTGGCATCCTGGTTTAAACCAAGTGTTTAACAATATACAGTAGAATCTCTGGTCACAACCATAATTCATTCCATAACTTTGGTCACAAACCGATTTCGTCATGATCTGAACCTAATTTTGGAAATTTGATGCTTACAAAAAAAATGGCACAGAGGGAAAATCGGCCATGGAAAAAAAAGTTGTGAATTTTTGGGATGGTCATGATTTGGTCATGGTCAGAAGTGTTCGTGACCAGAGGTTCTACTGTAAATGGAACATCCAACATCTTGATTACTCTTTCCTGCAAGAACTACCTAACCGAACAGTGTGTAATATCTACTCTTTTCATCCTATCAATCTATGTGTACTTCTAATAATAGTCCAAACCACACATATAGTATGGGTTTCAGCAGGCTCTGACCAGTTCTGGAGAACTGGTAGCGGAAATTTTGAGTAGTTCGGAAAACCGGTAAATACCACCTCTGACTGGCTCCGTCCCATCTATTTTCTGCTTCCCAAGTCCCAGCTGATCAGGAGGAAATGGGAATTTTGCAGTATCCTTCCCCTGCCACACCCACCAAGCCACACCACATCCACCAAGCCACGCTCACAGAACCGCCTAGTAAAAAAAATTGAAACCCACCACTGCATCACAACCTAAAGGCACATCCTTGGTGTGACAAGATACCCATTCATTCTTCAAGGACAGGATCCATTTTTTAAAATGACGTTCTCCTACCTCTGAATTTACTTTCAAGACATTATAACTGAAGCCGGCTGCTGCTATTTCAATCCACTCAGTACAATACATAACCATGCTGGCAAGACAACCGCATACTTGTAATTATTTGTTAAGGGTTATTTTGGGCAGTCAAGTAACTAAAGTATCAAGACAAGAGAGGATCAAATATTCTGCCCTACTCACTAGTGCAAATGCGCACAGATGCTTAACCTACAAGTCTGCTTGACTTAGGTTTATAAATAATTATTGATGCTTTGTCCCTGGATACTTTTTTGTTTAAATATTATTGCAGCTACTGACTGCTGATGTTAAATGTAAATAGGAAATTCTAAAATCTCCCACCAAAAAAAGCTTTTGATATTTCAAAAGTGATTCCATGTTGCAAAATACTTTTCCATTACAAGTATTTGATCCAGCAAAATTTAATCCATTGTTGCACACAAGGGCATTTAATAGATGATGTCTACTTAAAATACTTAAAACTTGCATATCAAATGTCTATGTTTGGGAAAGAAAGAATTTAAGCCAGTATATATCATTCTTATTACATATTCATTCTATCTTCACAGCAATCCTGAAAGGTGAGTTGGACTGAAACAAGAAATGTCATACAATAAAGAAGGAAATTTGTAGCTCGGGGTTGAAATGAGGGTTGTTTGGTGCTTCTCTGAACTTGGTTACTTTCTTGGAGAAGTTTTACTGCTCAAATTAGGTAACTAGTGTGGCCAATAAAACATCTCCAAGAAAGCAAGTGATAGTATTGATCAGTGTTAGTAATTATCAGTGCTAGAAATTTATGCAAGAAAGCAAGTGCTAATATTCACTACTAGAACTAGTAGTCACTACTAGCACACTAGATTAGATAATGAAACATCTGCAAGAAAACAAGTAAGCTCAGAGAGCACCAAGGACCTCTCAAGAAATGTCATACAATGATTTTTTAAAGATTAAGCTGAGATTCTCTCTGTTTTAATGTTTAAGTTTGATTTCGTATGCTTCTTTTTTAGACAGCAAAGATTTTGCATGAGAAACATATAGAGCTGATTAAATAGCAATTAAAAATGAACTTCCCTTTTCAGGAAATGAGAGCTTGTGGTGTCAAGTGTAAGCAAGTATTTAAGAAGGTACAGTGATAAGCCTAACCACAGGGATCAAGAAGCTTGGACAGAATGAATGAACCTGCTGCCAATTCTACAGATGCTGTGCTGCACAAATATTCTTCAGTAATACTTAGAAAAGAAGCCATGGCCAACATGAACTTGCATTTAATTTTCTCAAACTAGATATAATATATAAATTCACATTAATGTTGATGAAACCTACTGCATGTGAACATAGATGTTCTGTTGATTATAACATTTGATATGATGGGTACTAAATTTAAATACATACCAGAACTGTCCAAAAGGAATTCAACTGTGAAACCAATTCAGATTTGATTTAGCTTGAAATCACGGGAGTAGAGCCACAACTATAAACAATCAATTTTTCTGGAACAGTTAGATTTCTTCTCCATAAATAAGCTCTCTTAGATTCACTCAATTACACAATTTTATAAATACTTTGCCACGATTTCATATGTGCTGCACAGTCAGTTTTTGTTTAGCTACTGTTCAAGTTACTGTTCAAGCTACTATTAAGTTCTGATCAAGATGCAAAGATTTAAAGCTTCGGAAACGAATTCATGAAAATGATACTTTCATGTCATCATTTCTACTCCGCTAGTGGTACTAAAACATCACATCCCTCCTCTCCATTTTATCTATCCAAATGTTGCATTCCCTCTTTCCTAAAACAGGCATTCTCAATGCACTTAATGTAAAGACAGCAAAGGAACATACAAATTTGTTTAATAAATAATAAAATAAACTTACGTTTATTATAATTTCTCTGGTCAAATTTCATTTTCTCATCACAAAAGATAAACAAAAAATAAACAATGGGAGATTCTCCCATATAAAAGAGATTAGCTCAAAATCTTTAAGTTGAGAATTTGGGCCAATCTTCTTGTTATATGAGAGAATCTCCCATGATTTATTTTTCATTTTCAAAGTGATGTGCTCCATCTATTCTATTGCTATCTTTATACCAGGGTGTCAAACTTGCACCATCACGACGGCATCACATGATGTATCATGACTTTTTTTCCTCTTCGCTAAACCGGGCGTGGTACATCCAGTCCATGGGCCACGAATTTGACACCCCTGCTTTACACTATTATGATAACAATTACAGTACACTATTACTATGACAATGAGATTGTCGATCAGAAAGGTCAGCAGTTTGGCAGTTTGAATACCTAGCACTGCATAACGGAGTGCGATCACATTACTTGCCCCAGCTTCTGCCAACCTAGCAGTTCGAAAGCATGTAAAAATGCAAGTAGAAAAATAGGGACTACCTTGGTGGGAAGGTAACAGCGTTCCTTGCGCCTTCAGCAATTAGTCATGCTGGCCACATGACCATGGAATTGTCATCAGACAGCACTGGTTCTTTGGCTTGGAAACAGATGAGCACCATTTCAATTCCCAAAATGCTAGTTGGGGAATTCAGGAAGTTGAAGTCCATACGTCTTAAAATTTCCAAGGTTGGATACTCCTAGGCTAGTGTAGGGGTAGTTTGCTGGTGTCTTTAGAATTCTGAAACGCACATCAGCTCCCACACTAGCGTGAAGGTTGCAGCTTTATTGGCACTTCTGCTGTGCTCAGGCTGGAGAGAAGGCTTCAATGGCAGGGGGAAAAGGCAGCACAGGTGCCTTCAATTTTGCTAAACAGTTTGTTCTTCCGCAATCATATTTCATTGAAAAGTAAATGTATGTTAATCTTATGCTAATTAATTGACACTGTTAATGTACTGGATACAGTTTGTAATTTAGCACTAATTAGAAGCCTTTAGCTAAAACATCGGCAGGAGTGAAGTTCACTTGGACCATGAAGACCCAAGCTGATTGATATTTACTTTGCAGTAGTTCCAAAGAGATTATTCCTAAAGAACAGCTGAAGCTAACTGCAGAATTATCACTAACCCCAAAAGAATTTTGGCTATAGATCATGACTAACATTAAAACTGACCCTTGATACTAAAAGAAATGCAATACGTAAGTATTCACTAATTTTTTTTCTTTAAGGATTCTGTTTACAAGAGTTATTTGTTTTTCTAAAAGCTATTTTTTACATAATCCAAGCAAGAACTCAGTCACTTAGAACATTGGCGGTTTGCACTGAAATGTTTTTATTCCAACTCTATGACTGCTGTTTGCTTTTTTTGGATCACCAACATCATCTCAGCCTCTAAAAAAAAACAATACAAGATGCCTCAATAAGCAGCCAGAATAGATTTAAGTTTTATTAAGATAAATACTAAATTTAATCATGAACCTTACACTTGCTTGTAAATTGGTAGCATAGGAAAAAAACAAACACAAAGCAAAGGTCTAGAGAGACAATAACAGAAGTTGTATATTCGAAAGAGAAAAAATAAGCAGAAGGAAGACTTGGAATATGAAAAAATTTAGCAGCGAAAAGTGAAAACAGCAAACTCTGAAAGCAGAAACATTAGGAACATATTGACAAAGTCCAAACATATCTGTACATATCTTCTTAAAAGAAAGGAGAATACCTTCTGGCTAATCTTGTGAACTTCTATTCATGTTAGACAACATTTCACTTCACTAGCCAGTCCCAAATATAAATCCATTTAGGAAAACCTTGTAACTCCTAATTACTACACTACACTGCTACTAGCTACACTAGTTTGTGTTTTTTTGCACTGTTTTTGGCAGTGCAACCTCTAGTCAAACTAAGTACTGAGCTGGTAGTGGAAAACACTACTTTGTCCTAACAAGCACGAGACTGCTTACTAAAGTTATGATTTCATGTTGATTTTCATACTTATCTGAGACTCATCAAATTTACCAAACATTAGTTTATAGTATATGGTACTCTATAAAATCCCTTGTGTGTTCTTATATTTGATCAGAAACAAATGAGAGAAACTAATGTATTGTATCTTACTGTGGATTCCATAATATATTTCTCAACATATAGTGATAGATTACAGCCTTATTTGGATATTGTAATCAACAGCTTCATTTTCTGTATTCAGTAATATGAAGATGTTCATTCAAGAATACTCATCAATAATTACCCTTAGCTTCATTTGGATTTATCCATTATGTTGGGTTTAACAATAGAATTGCACCTTAAGCTCAAGACACTGAAAATTAGAATTTTTCTAATTTCTAAGAAAATTAGAGCTCTTAGAGCCAGTGTGGTGTAGTGGTGAACGCATCGGACTGTTAATTGTCAATCCTATGTTTCTGTGAAAAGGACTTAAGTAGTTAAATTAACAACTAGCCAAGTAAAACAAATTGTTGGGAATTGTGTTGCCACTATAATTAGATCCAAATATTTTTCCCTTGGGGATATTTGACACAGGGCAAGATTAGCATTACAGTAAATAAAGGCAAGGAAAACTTGTTTAAAATAAAAGCACTGATTTTTCATATATGAACTGCTTTATGTGTGAGAGGACTCAATTGTGATTGTAAATTGAGGACTACCTATTTAGAAATACCTGTGTTACTGAACAATTTAGAATTACTGTGTGTTAAGACTTAGGTAAGTTCTGTTGATATAAGCATCATCCATTAGTTTAAACTTTAGACCAGCTTTTCCCATCAGCTACTCAAGTGAATTTATCTAAAATTCCCAGTATCTTTAGCTAGTTTAGACTTGCTTGATTGGAGATTATGGTAATTATGCTACCTCCCATCTATAATGCACAAGGTTAGGAACGAAATATGTAAAATACCAACAGGATATTGGATATGTTGAGTTTTATTACAGAAGGATTTCTGACTGGAGGAGAAATATATTATGGAAAGACTATACTGTATAATGCCAGGAAATATAAATTAGGTACTGACAGCTGAAGATGGACAAAGAAAAAAGATACAATTGTGCTGGTTTTTGGCCAGAAAAAGAGAGCAGAAACTTTATTCATTTTGAATATAATTTGTTGCCCATGCATTCTGATCACATTTAAATTTCATTTGCGTGTGCTTGCTAATGAGACTGTTGTGTTTTTTTAAACTTAACTCTCATGATCAAAAGAAAATTATTTTGCACAGAAACTTTGCAATAAAATACTTTATCTTGAACACTCTGGCCTTGTTAGTAGAAATTGATGCCATGCTTGTTTTCTTGTGTCAGTATCCAATGGTAGAATGTTTGACATTGAAAGCTATCAAGTCACCTCCTTGACGTTTTCTGTTCATGGAATAAAAGTACTTGCCATACCTCAAGTCAAACCATTGGACCATCTTAACAACGTATAGAAATACCAGCAATTGAAGCTGGTACTTTGCATTAAAAGCAAATGATCTGTCAGTGAACTGCAGCCCTTTCTAAGACTTTGAAGGTTTATACAGTAAGTTTTAGTTCCTATCAGTTTTTACTAGACTGTCGGTAACATTCAGTCATTTTGGTAAGCAGAAGCAGCAGCCAGACAGGAAGAATCGACTAACCTGCACAAGGTTCATGAGTTAAGGAAAACAGAAAAACAGAGAGGACCTAACTTCTCCAAACTAGGAGAAAGATCAAATAGTGTACCTGGCTTGAATGAGCCTGGTCATAACCAGGTCTTGGGGGGGGGGGAGAGACTTCCAGAATGATTACAAGGATGAAGTTAACCTAATTTTAAGGACGGGGGAGATGGGGTGTACATCACAACAGAAATGGCCCACCTCCTGGAGCCCACCAAATTTAGGTCCTCAGAAGACAGTACCCACAATGTGCTTTCTCTGTCAAATGGGACAGGCTGATATAATTGGGGAGAAGTAGTCTCTTAGACAACCCAATCCCCTGAATTGGATCCAGAATCAAAGTGGCAGCCAATGCAGTTCACAGATGAAGAGGATAATATATTATAATATAATCTTCTGAGCACACATAACTAACTGTGCCACTGCATTTTGCCTCAGTTGAATCTTCTGGATACTCTTTAAAGGAAGCCCTCTTATAAGTGTAGATGATATTACAGTAATCCAACTGGAGGTTGTAGGGCATGACCGACTGGCTGTAAGTAGAGCATCCAGGAAAGGGTGCAACTGGTACATAACATGAAGCTGTGCAGATATCATCCAAGCCATGACTGCCACCTGCTCACCAACCCACCCACCCCAGATTGCACACTGGGTCCTGTGGATAGTGCCACCCCATTCAGCACCAAAAATGGCATTGTCTTGGAACCAGTAGGCCCAAAACCCAGATCATTCAATCTTGCCAGAGGTCATCTGAAGCCTTTTGTCCCCCATCCAGACCCTCACTGCCTCCAGGCATGAAATAAGATGTTACAATCAGGAGATTCCAAATATTGCCATGGGCACGGGAAGACAATCCTTGAAGATAGCTTTCAGCATATAGGAGTTAATGAAAGTATAAGGGGATGGATCTGAGACATACAATTGATTATAATATTGATCCATAAGAACACAAGTGTAACCATGATCTCTTTAACAGTGGTTTAGGCACCACTGCATTGAGGGGGGGGAAACAATATCCTCTTTCATGTCTGCAGATCAACTGGATCCCACATTTAACAATCTCTCCAAGCATTCAGAAAATATAATAACAATTGAACAATGAGAAAATAAAAATTATAGGTGATAGTAACTATATTTGATATTAAGGGAAACACTGCTGAGAAACCACTGAATTTTCAGATCACAGGAGTAAATCAAATTCTTGAAATCTCTTTGGGAAATTATTGTTAAGTAGACAAGGAGACATCTAATATAGAAGAGTGTTTTGAAGCCTTCATCTGTATTCATTTCTAAGAGGAAGAGAGAGATTTAAGAGAAAAACAATATTGCCCATGTTCTTAAGGTTCAAAAGAAGAAGAAACATTTCATAAGGAAGTGTCAGGTCCATTCATGCTGTCAGCCAGATAGACAGATTGCACCCTGAGGCAATACAACGTGTCCCTTTAAAGCGTAATTCTCCAATGATTAACAATCATCTATTCTTACCCCTTCTCTACTCCCAAAGCTGTCATCTCTATATTAGCATCACAGGCTGTCTGGAGAAACTGCTTAATGTTTAACTTTTGTAAATGTTCACACTTTTGTCTTTCTTTTTTAAAGCTGATTTGATTGAGAGAGAAAAAAAACCCTGTTTTGTCTGTAAAATCAAAACAGACTGATGTATCTTATTTTCAGAGAGCTTTTGACATATAGGCTTGAAAAGAATGTTAATGCTGCCACTGATGTGAATAAATAAATGTGACCGAATTTTCATTTACTACCTATGACTACAAAACAAGAACCTTAGATAGAACACCAGCAAGGATTGGAGGGGAGAGGCAGTTAATTTTCTATCTTCGTCCTATCATAATCTCCTGCCTTTCTTAAATTAGAAGCACTTGCAAGTCATCCAAATGTGTTTAAGTATTTATTTGCTGGTAGTTATTCATTTTCGCTCTTGTGTGGATGTCAGTTAGAGATGGACAGCATCTCTGTCCGTTTGGAATGTTTTGAGCTTGGAGAATTCAAGGAAATGAACATGTCACTATGAGCTAGATTCTTCTCCCCCATAGGGTTTATATAGCTGTATTGTGTAGATGGTTAATGCTTCTTTAAGGGACGGTGATATGTCATTTGTTATAGTTTCGCTAAAGCAGTTTCATTTTACCTTTTCCTGAACTTTAGGTGACAGCAAGGAAGCTGACATAAGTAATAGTTTTAAACTCCTACTAAACTAGTAAGAGTAGATTAATGAAAGAAATATCTTTATCACTATTCTGGGTCTAGAAGAATAGGGTCTCCAGCTGGATACATGCTAAGGTTGTGCATTGATGCATGAAACCAGGAAGCAATTCAAGAAAGATCAGAGACCAAAATAAAATGAGTTATTAACTGCCTTGGAGGTAAGTCAATTTGATTCTGCAATTTAACAGGTCAGCAAAAGGCTGAAGGGATGTGGAAGGAATGTGAGATGAGCCCTGTGGCAAAGGATTAAAAAAAAATCTGCAGAAAGACTCGCTTGTCTAGGCCTTTCTTCCAATCTTCTATGCTATATAGCTGTCAATCCCAAAAACCTAGGTTGAGTTCACCCATGTCAACCCTGTGCAGTATGTATGTTGGTATGGGTGACTTAATATTTGGTTGATTTTTTTTTACAAACTTTGAGATCAATACAGTTTTATTGTTGCTGAATCTTAGTATCTTCTGCTGCTGCTCACTGCATAAGATTAAGCTATTGCTCTGAAGACTGGCATCTACTCCTCTATGTTAGTAAAGCACAAGCCAGTAAACTGATTTAAGAGAAAGCAAGGGTAGTGTCCTTGGAGCTATATTCCTGGATAACACATAATCTTTTAAGGAAATGGTGGTGCACCTTCTCTTGGAGAAGATATCTTTCAATCCAGTCATATATTTCATATATAGAGATATAGTAGATTTTTATCTCACCTCTATTACTTTATAAATTACTCAAGGCAGAAAACAACATAATACTCCGTCCTCCTTTTTTCACATTATCCCCAACCTTTTTTGTGGAAGTGTCATTAAGAAGATAATGGGGAATCAGTTACACAGGCTCCTAGAGAAATCCAGTCAGGACTCAGACCACTCACAGATTCAAACAGCATTGATTTTCTGGTAGATAACCTTCATCTTGTTTTAGGTCTCTTTCATGGATGCTTTTTATCAAGGATGTATTCTATGACTCCACTGATGCACCTGCCATCAGTTCTTCTTGCTATGTGACCAGCCCATTTCAATTCTTTTACTGATATGATATCATATTTTTTTTATTTGGTTGGAAATATGTGAAAGAGGCTTTTAGCCTACAGTGCATAAACAGCGGCTAAACTGATGATGCTTATGAACCTTCATCAGAACCTTGATGCAGTAACTATGTCCCTCTTAGCCTTGTTAGAATTCTCAGTACCACCCTAAGCTGAAACATGGAAACTGGTGCTGGGAAGATTTTAAAGAATAGATGGCCTGAGATTAAATCCTGTCAAGGCAAAGTTGCTGTTAATTGGAACTACCTGGTATCTGGTAACACTAGTCTCAGTAATTACTCTTAATGGGGTTGCATTCCTTCTGAATACATGGTCCATGACTTTGGGGTCCCCTTGGACTCTCAGCTCCTGCAGGTAGAAACTGTAGTTAGGGGAGCCTCTGCCCATTTTAATTTGGTGCCCCGGTTATGGTCCTATTTAGATTGGGAGCATTAAAAATAGTTACACATTAATCAATATCTGGTTGGACTACTGCATTGTATTATATTCAGATTTACTTTTGGAGAAATTTGGAAACTGCCACTGGTACAAATGTAATAGTCAGATTGCTAGCAGAACAAACTTACTATTGCAGAGTAATATCTATTTTGAGCTATTGCATTGGTAGCCACTAATTTCCACTTATTACCTATCAAGATCTATATGGTGTATATTAAAAGAATATTGTTAATTTGAAAAAGTAGACCATAACATACTACTAAATAAAATAGAAAAATGTAGGTTAGACAGAATCACCACCAGATAGATTCGTAACTGGCTGACAAATCGCACTCAATGTGTAGTCCTCAATGGAACTGCATCTACATGGAGGGAAGTATGCAGTGGAGGACCCCAAGTCTCTGTTTTAGGCCCAGTACTCTTCAACATCTTCATCAATGACTTGGACAAGGGAATAAATGGGGAACTCATCAAATTTGCAGATG